>JAYMFT010199566.1:0-11701 GCA_038088735.1 Panulirus argus
GCTGTGACAGGGTTGGCTGGCCAGCACGCACGGCCGCCAGCCGTCTGTCTTTAACTTGGTTCGAGATTCCCCAGGGGTGTCCATCTCCGGCCGGGGGACATGGCCCTCACTGACAGGCCTAATGAGCCTACCAGGGGGGGGGGGTGTGTCCCATGTCTGGGGACATGTACCTAACTGGCAGGCTTAATGAGCAGTCCAGGTCGTTGGTACCTAACATATATATATATATAAATATATATATTCGCTCACATCCATTCTCTAGCTGTCATGTATAAAGCACAGAAACCACAGCCTTTTTCATCCACAACTACGTCGCACAGACCTTACCGTGGTTTCCCCACCGGCCGCTTCACATGCCCTGGTTCAGTCCACTGACAGCACGTCGCCCCCTGTATATCACATCGCTCCAATTCACTTTGTCCCGTGCACGCTTAGCGATTCCGAAAAAAAATGATAATAGAGCTCAAAGAGCTCTAAAAACTGACATACTAAAGAAAACTTGTTACAGTCCATTGAGTACTTAAAATGTAGTGTCACAAGTACGTCAAATTACGTCTCACAGGTACGTCAAGTAATGTCTCACAGATGCGTCAAATAAATTCTCACAGACACGTCAGCCAAGAGTTCAAAGACCTGAATGAACTAGCAGACAAATCGGTAGTAATTCGAGAAGCAGAGACGATCCATCAATTTCATAACTATAAGGATCTTCGTCTGGGCATACATGCAACTCACTAGTCTCAAGCCAATGATTATGGATTGACTAGTTACTCCTCTCTGGCAGCTCCAGTCATGAGCTGGAGCCCCAGGGAACTACGCTTGAGCTCATCCAAAGGCATTATAAGCCCTCCGATCTCTACGGTCCAAGTAACAAGACCAGACACCAAGTGCGTCTCCCCTTCTGCTAACAATAGAACAAGCTACCCCGAAAGCTTGTTCCCTCTCAGGGAAGCCGAGGAGCGTTTCAGAGACCACGGGTCGGGACAGATTCGAACACACGTCTCGAGCAGTTTCGAAGCTGAAGCAGCCGACAGCGCTGCTGGTGGTTCCTCCTCCCGCTCTGCCGCCCCTGGCGTACCACTAGTGGGGTCTTGGACCTCCTCAGTTTAACACGGACCGTCACGACAGTGATGTATAGCGACTTGATCCGCGCAGAGCACCCGGGCTTGCGGATAATGCATGCAGAATCGTTGGGAGGGGGGGGGGACCAGATAGAGAGAGAGAGAGAGAGAGAGAGAGAGAGAGAGAGAGAGAGAGAGGAGATAGGTGCCAATTCAAGTACACAAATGCTACTGATGGAGATTGACTGACTGGTTGCCTGTTCGACATCAACTATTATTTGCCAGTGAGCTAATCTCTCTCTCTCTCTCTCTCTCCGGCTGCGACTACACAAGGAGGAGGATTTGCGCTATTTTGTTTTCCCCGCTACTGAAGACTCTTTCCCGGTAGATGTTAAATAAAAAAAGTGTGATAGAAGTAAGAGCTTCTATCTTCTCTACATATTCATTTTAGTTGGCTATATTACGTTACGCCTTTTCGAATGAATTTGTTGAGAAAGACATTCTTACGCTATGGTTTAACATATTCCTTTATACAGACACAGACAAAATCCAAATATCTAAGATGTATAACAAAGTGACCTATGAATCCAGCCGATGGAAACTAAATCAAAAACTTCCATTTACATCTTAGGATCCAGAATTAGAATTCTAGCCACTGTCCATTTTGAAATCCAAGACGTTCTTAAAGTGAAATCTACTCTAACGTAATCTCATGCTTGGCACTTGAAGTGTGGGAGAAAATCAATTCAAATTACGTCCGTGACCACTGCAGTGTATTGGCATAAAAGAAAAGTGGATACAAATGCTATTAGAAAGAAGCTGTTGAGATCGCAGTGCCTTTGAAAGAGAAGAAGAGGGAATGTTCTCAATATCCAGGGGTAGAAATATCCTCAAAGTCTGACCAGGACTTTTGAAAACTACAACCAGATTAGACTAGATAAAGTCTCATACATATTCTGTGTGGCGGGGGGACCTACCGAGCTCCCGGAGTTATTTGTGAGTCGTGTTACGATGCGTCTGATACGTCTGGACGGGTTGGGATGAGTAAATTAGAGTCCCAATTGGTAATCTAGACGATATCTTGAGTGAGAGATCTTTCAATGGATGGGGGAAAAGGTGGAGGTTTGAAATACTGAATGCCAATTGGGGGAGTCGTCGGGGTTGGTTTAATCGATAAAGACTTTGTTTGTGATGGCCGGTTCCTCATCTCGTTACAAGGCTCGAGATTAAGATCTGGGGTAGATCACCTTTCGAAAATCATAAGGAAGGAGAAAAAAATACATGTATTTCTAACGAACGTTATCACAATTCCACTCCGTACCGAGCCGGACGAAACACTGGTTGAAGAACAGAAGAGGGTTGAATCCTCTGATGCCGTTGCTGTGGAAGAGTTCTTCATCGTGAACGAAATGTTCATCAGCCAATTGAAGCTAGCGATGCGCGTCCACACGAAAAAGAGAGAGAGAAAAAAAAAATCACAACAGCTTTTGATAAGCGTTCGAGACCTCGCGTGCCTACGACAACAATTTTAGGATTTCAATGTTGTCACTGTTGCCACCGGGAGTATGTACGAATGTACTCTTCGCTTCACGAATGTGGAACACCAGCACGAACCAGGATGCCTTAGGCAAGAAACGAATGATTCTCTTCCATCACTGACAGAACGAATGGTTTTGCCTTCGAGCCGTGACGTATTTAAGAGTGATTGTTGACCTGGGTGAATCCATTCATATATAGACTAGAAACATTTACATATATGAATATTCTCTCTCTGTTTCTTCGTCTCTCTCTCTCTCTCTGTCTCTTCGTCTCTCTCTCTCTCTCTCTCTCTGCACTCATTCTATGGGCTTCCACTGCTTCCGAGACTGCGCTACGCTCAGTAGCAGATAGAGGGAGGATGAAATTCCTTGGGAGAGAGATGTTCCTGTACGTGACTGGCGATGATACAACCTCGCCCACTTTTCACCAGAGGTGTAACCACATGAAGGGGGAGTCCGGTGACACACACACACACACGCACACTCACACACACACACACACACACACACACACACAAGCGTAGAACACGCCCGAGGTTACGCCATGCGTATATTGATCTACCTGTCTGTCCGTCTGTCTGTCTGTCTATCTGTCTGTCAGTCTGTCTGTCTGTCTGTCTGTAAGCGTTCATACATGAGGTACATTACTTTGAATCGATGAACGTATGAAGTTCACTCTTGAACGCCATGCGAATCGGTGCAACTGTTGGTCGTCGGTCCAAAATGCCAAGGAATACATTACAGAAGTTATGATGAATGGTTTGCCCCTTAACTTTTCCCATTACTTTCAGGAATGATGGACACCCGGAACTGAAACTGAAGCCATTCGTTGGGGGGAAGGGGGGGGAAGGGGGGGGAGAGAGGTGAAGGGGGAAGGGGAGAGAAGGGGGAGGGGATGCTCAGCTGATTGTGTGTCCCCCTCCTCCTGTTTACAAACTGTTGCAGAGAGAGAGAGAGAGAGAGAGAGAGAGAGAGAGAGAGAGAGAGAGAGAGAGATTGACAACATCAAAACCCATCAATGATTATAACCATTCCTCTTCCTCCTCCTCCTGTTCTTCTTTGTCTTCCACTGCCTCCTCCTCCTCCTCTTCCTTCTCCTCTTCCTTCTGTACATTCTCAACCACCACTCATCTCTCATCATCAACTCAAGTCTTTCAACTGGAATCGATTAGAAAAATAAAAAAACTCGAACAACAAATCTATCATTTTAGCGTGTGTTTATTACCGGGTATATTTCTTTCCTAGTGATGGATCTATCGACGTTGTATGCTCGACCCAGACGCCATCATACCTCTGGCTTAACATACTGGGTTTTTGTGCCGACAAAATTCAAAAGAAAAGTTCGCTTAAGGGTAATCAAATTAGAAATATTACCCAGTAAGTAATCAATACAGAGTAATCAGTCAGTATAGATAGATAGGTAGATAGATAGACAGATACATACATACATACGTAGACAGATAAATAGATAGATAGACAGATAGACAGATAGATAAATAGACAGGCAGATAGATAGATAGATAGACAGATAGACAGACAGATCTGTCTATAGATAGATAGACAGATGGATAGATATAAATTGCCTTAGAACCCTTTCTCGAAAGGGTCCATGGAGTTATACCAGCACCCCTTTTCCCAGGGGCTACCCCAGCAGCTCCAAGCCTGCGCTACTTACAGTAGCAGGGAACTGATGGCCTCACTCCTCGGAGTAAAAACAAAAAAAAGTTATTGGACGAGACTGTACTTCCTATGGCGAGCCTCTCTAAAGGTGACATTCCTCTTGCAATCTAACCTCTCGGTTTCGGGCTAAGCCCGGTAACACCCAGCGAGTCAATCAACGCAGCTAAAGAGGTTCCCAGACTCGTGTATTGAAGAACCGTCATAAACTCCCTGCAAATACGTATTATTAGGAGAGGGAAAAATATTACGTGCTATTGAGCAAAGCTTCCATGAAATTCCGCTTACATTTCGACCGGGAGACGTATTGAAGCGCTTTGCATTTACTTAGGAACTAATTTCGGCTTTTAAGGCGGCAAAAGGTAATAGGGGGGCTATGTATGGTCAAAGCTAATCGAATGAAGCCTCCGTAATTGGCTGATTTGCATATGAATACGAGTTTAATGTTGGGGTGTGTGTGTGTGTGGGGACTCACAGTAACAGAACTTTCGTCATTGCATATGTATGCGTAGGAATACACAGATATGAATACGTGTATGCACACACACACACACACACACACACACACACACACAGTCTCTCTCTCTCTCTCTCTCTCGCTATCTATCTACCTATCTATCCATCTATATATCTGTCTATCTACTTATCTATATATCTGTCTATCTATCAATCTAACTCTCTTCCACTCACTGTCATTCGTTCCACACTTTCTTTTTTACTTCTAGTACGCTTTCTTTCTCCTCTCTCTCTCTCTCTCTCTCTCTCTCTCTCTCCTTTATCTTCCTATATATATATTTTCCCTCTTTCATTCCATCTTTCTATCTCTTTTCCATCCTCTTACTCCTCCTCCTCGTCCTCCTCCCAAGACCCTCCTCTCTATTCACTTGACTGCAACATGTAGCAGGAATTGCCGCTACGTGCGTCTCGTATCTCTGGCTAGATTGTTTAGTACTTCGCTAAACTGGCTAAAAATAGCTAATAATAACTTAAATGTTAGCTTTACGGATGATAAACCAGAGCTCCCCACAGACATTAATTATCTAAGCTTATAATAAAGACATATTTGATATGATATATCTCAGAGTTAACTAAATATGCTGAAGATTATACCAAGTTAACGTTATACCTAACACAAAGAAACGTATGATTAACCTTCACTAACACGTAAGAACATTTTGATCTTCATTCAATAAACGACATTCATTTTTCATTTACGTCTTCATCCTTTGAGGCCCAATAAACGAAGGATCAACAGAAAAAAAAAAAAAAAGTCGAAGCCTTTCTTCAGTAAAGAATATTTAATTCTTACTATCAAATAAGACATAAATAATGCCCCTATGTTTAAACGTAAGTCTCGAATGTAACACAACGGAGGAAAAAAATAGCACAGGGAATTCTCTTGAAATAGATTCCTTTTCCTTATTTCGTTACGAGATGTAAAGCCCAGGATTTTTCACAGTTAAGTTGGCTCGAATTTGGTGTTTCCCTGCCTGTTATGGCTCAATGTCTGAGCATAAAGGAGGACAGCTGTCCCAAATATAGCCATACGGACATCCCAATGTGGGATATATATATATATATATATATATATATATATATATATATAGGTCTGAGGGTCGTGCTGTCGTTCTCTAAGAGTCGTGCCGTCGTGCTTAAGGGTCGTACCGTCGTGGTTAGAGGGGCCTAAGGTCGTGTTAGCTGGTGGCGTTCCCTGTGATGTGATGGGGACGTATGTATGTTTATGGCTCAGGCACACTAGGGGAGGTTGGGGTGTGGTGGGGTGGTAGAGTAGTGGTTTTCCTCCCCCCCCCAACCTCCCCTACCCCCGTGCGCTTTACGACCTTGTTTTGTTTTCTGGAAGACGAAACGTCAACATTGTTGGTCGACTCGAGGCAGGGCTACCAACAGCTCCGTAGGTCCCACGATCTCCTGGAGGGTCAAACCCATTCATTACCTACGTGATCATCTTCCTAACGAGGCTCCCAATTTCTTACGTGGGTTATAGATATAGCAGTTGGTAGGCCTTCTAGTCTCTCATCTACTAGGACTGGCGCATTTTAGGCTACCAGATTATCACATGTGATACCTTGAACCACGAAGGTAAATACTTGTTGTGGATGTGTAATTTCTAACTGCATCTGAAATCCTGGGCAAAGGAGCTGCTTGGAAAAGATACATATAAAGACGATTTCAGCACTGAATTTGATAGCCGCATCTAAAAGCTAACTTTAAGAAGAGATTCCAGACACACTGGCCCTCCTGATTCCCTCTAACCATCACCTGGATGTCATCCGACAGAGATCCCTCGTCCCCTAGTTGCAGTTCGGCACCACAACCATATCGAGTCCACCCCAGACTAGTAAAGACCGCTACAAGAGCGGACACCCCCATCTCAGCCATTCTGAACATCAACCTTACATTTCAAGAAATATGTATAAAACATTCATTTCACATTCCTCCCACATTTCCATTTTTAACATCCGCAGAGTCCAAGACGTGTCTCATTCTTCAGCATTGCTTAAGAGCTTATTCAATAAACATTAGACTTCGTTATCATCATTATCAATTACCATTTATAAACGCACCTCCAGACACGGACACATAAGCGAGTGCATGTACACACATACACTCATGATGTACCCGGATTTACAACACAGTACGAATTCAGTATCATAAAAGTAGCTGTTAATAATTACCTTCTTAAATCTCTAATGAGGTGTCATTACGTATATCAGCAATCAGTTAAACACCAAGTTAGCTATACAATTAATCGTCAGTGAGAGGGGGATTATATTTATGATCACAAACTATTTAAACTGCTTATCACTTCGATATAGATACAAAATCTTCTCTCTTTAGAATTATCATAGCATTTCTCTATGATCATTTATCTTTCAATAAATTAAATACTATGTTTAAAGCTCTATGATCTTGTAATAATTCTCTACAAGCATTTATCTGTCTATATATCAAATACTTTATAGACTTTAGTCTTATAATAATGATCTCTCTAATAATTTATCTTTCCTGGAATTAAAAACTTTATTTAAAACACTCTAATCTTCTCTTTCATCGCTGACAGAATATCAACTAAGTGAAATGGCTTATTCATTCTGCCATACGTCTTTCTACCAGTCGCTGATTCTTCTGCGTGTATATCTGCTTTAGCGTATACGGGAGGGCCTCTCGCACCGCCCACAGCGTAGGTATGAACTCAGCGCACTGGTAAAACTGCAGGAAGCAGACATATTGCTTTGACCTCGTCTGGCTTGGCTTGGCTAGTGGGTGGGTGGTTGGTTTGTGACCCCCGCTGACCTGCCGCTCCTTGGGGTGTGACTGAGGGTATTTGGAAGGAGGTGATATGAGGTGTTGGGGTATGTAAAGGTGGTGGGGGAGGAGAGGGGGAAGGGAGGAGGAGAGGGGAAGGGGGGAGGTTGAGGATGGGGGGGGAAAGAGGTAGAAGAGGTGGGGAGAAAAGAGTCTCCTACTCCTTCCCCGTTTTCTTCACCTGTCTTCTTATTCCTCTTCCGTTTTCAGTTTCTTCTTCTTTTTCTTTTTCTTCTTCTTCCCTTTTCTTCTATTTCTTCCTCGTTTTCTCTTTCTTAGTGTTGCTTCTCTTCTTCTTCGTCTTCCTTTTACTTTTCCTCTTCTTCAATCTCCCATTTCTCTCCCATCATATTTCTCTCTTTTTCTTCTCCTACTCCCTGCTAACCCTTTTTATCTTCCTCTCCTTCCCTTCAAGTCCACCAGGTCAGAAACCCCCTCACGAGCCATCACCAAAAACAAACGGACGAAAACGGGCATGCAAATATGCGCCGCCGCCTCTTGCTGGGGAAATCTTCATTTCACAATAAAAGTTTGTGATGTGTGACGTCCTCATTATACGAGCCATAAACCCGGCCCGTCTCGGACACGGCCGTTCGCGTAGCGGCTGCTCAGGAGTCGTCAGGGGAACGTACTGGGCAGCCAACCAGCTTTGGCTTGCACCATCGGTTACATCTCACGAACGCTTCGCTGGTTCTCTTTTGTTTCGCAACTGAACTTCTTTTTTTTTCCTACTGCCTTCGTGCGATTCCCATTTTCCCTGGCGGACGTTCGATCTTATTCCTTCCACCTGTAAAAGTAGCGTTTGGATTCATCTTCACGACGAAGAGGGTCGCCTTTGTTTCGCTGTGATACGGAAGATAAAGTTTGGCGTGCTTTGTCAGTGTTCCAGATTCCATCCTTTGGTTTTGATTCTGTCTGAACTTTTCTTTTAAATGCTTCAGGGTATTTCTGTTAGTTGTCGTCATGACCCGATCGTGCTCAATTCTTCACAAACAAACTAGCATATCTCTATTTTGCCCTCTACATCTCTAGACTAACAATCGACTCTCTAAAGTTCACTGCATTTCAGAAGTTCACAACAATGAATGTACAACATTCTGGGAAGCTTATTCCATGATAAGGCAAAAGGATATCAGCCTCAGATCTACTACAAGGTCTAGCGATGTTTTCATCACGGTGTTTGGACAATGAGTGAGTGGGGCGAGAGGAAAAAGCAGCAAGTCCAGGTAAGACAGTTTTCCTATTGCTATTAGCTATGTCCTCTCCACTCCATTTTTTCTTGACTGTGAACTCCTACTGGCTGGTTGCACGGGTTGAGAGTAGTGCACGAGTTTTCTCGCTTATTGGGAAGTAGATGAAAAATTCTCGTTTCAAAAGGATTTCTGTGAGCATTACCTCTTGTCAGGATAGGAGTTGACGACGGTGGCGCTGTTCGTCAAGTAGTCTCTACTTTGACTTCTTGAGAGGTGCTGGAGCACATGCTGCGTAGGAGCACCCTATCTTAGGTAATCTGTTACTCCCCTAGACTGTGAGGCAAAGCCGAGGCGCTGAGACGGGTAGATTGCGTTCAGTGAGCTCGTCGCTTGGCTCGCTGAGGAATAGTAAGGGCACCTTTACCCCGTGGTCCAAGAGACAACTCAGTAAAGGAGAAGGCACCGTCGACAAAGATCACCATTCTTTCTTCCTCCCTCTTCCATCCAGCTTTTCCAAAGCTCGCAGAACTTTTGAAAGAATAAGGTCACATTGCGGGAAGCGACGCGTGCATAATCCCACATCAGCTGTCTGTCATTCTTCACTGGCTGCTGCGTGACACTGAAGTCCATCAGTTCTGGGGAAATTGAGTTCCCTTCCTCCCAAGCCTTCGGGTGTTTCAACCCTTCATCAGAGTGTCGATTCCACTTAGGTTTTAGCGAACCCGATCCCTTCTTCAGATTCTATCCTAGCTCAAGGGAATGAGGTCCGTACTGGTTTGTCTTTTCTTCTCTGAAATACTCTCAAGAGTTTGGATCCGACAGGAGGAAATCCCTGGGCTCGAGAGAGACGTCACCTGGAAAGAGACATGATCTCTATTCAGAATAAGTGTCGCTCGAGGTGTAGCTTTGAAGGCAAACGTCTCTTACTACAATGGAGATGTCTCAATCTATTTGCCTGAGGGCTCCCTCCCAGCGTCGAGGAGTTGGTTCTTGAAAGAAAGCGCTGCACGACTGTCCAAAGGAGACAAGCCGATGAACGTAATCAATAATCCTGTGTGCAGTATTGATAGTGGAATAATGACGATCTGGGGAGGTCTCAGTCATCATCTCCTTACAGTAAAATGGATAACGAGAGGTGAAGAGGCAGGTTGGGCGATTCGCGAGGTCGCGCAACTTGACCAAGGTCACGCAATATGATCGATAATGTTGCTTGTTTTGCGCCGAGAGTCGCCTTACAAGAAGTGTTGATAATTGTACTTTCAAGTTTTTCCTGTTAAGGAAAGAAGAGCAGCTCAAGAAGTAGGTTGATCGAGTAACATTAAGACCTCTGCAGAGGAGGTATAAGGCCGTCATTTGCATCTCTCTAGCCAACAACATCTGCCCTTCGCCCCGTTTTATCGTGCCCTCCGACGTGGTGTCAATAGCTCAGGGGTTTACGATGGTACCCAGTATGGCGATCGGTGTCTTCGGGTTGATATACAGTCTCTCAAAAAATTAACTGCCCCCGGGCCTCAATTTTCTAACAATCTACAAAAATTAACTTCGCTGCCACCCTGATGCAGTTTACAACTGCATTAAGGTAGCAGCAAAGTCAAGTGTTAGTTAATGTAGGTCAGCCTGCTATAGATTATTAAAATCTTCACGCCCGAGGGGCAGATACTTTTTTGGGAGATTGTACATCCCTCCCAAGAAATATCTAATTGTGGTATTTCGTGATCTGGGGGAGCCAATATGACTCCGCAATCGCCTGATATGATAGAGGGACCCAATAAGGTCTTCCGTTCCGTCGAACGGTAGATATACTAAGATAGGCTGCTGGGGACTCGCTCCTCAGTGCTAGCCAAGACATCACTTTCAAGGTGTCATACGATGAACTCGTTGGAGAAAAAAAAAATTGTATACCATTCAATTAGTAGATAAACGAAAAAGAAAAAGAAAACGGGAAGAGGAGTGAGGTCATGTCTGATCCCTCAGAAGCTGTTGTGGCTGAACGTAAAAGTAAGGCTGATGGGAAATAGCAGCCGTAAATGCCTTTTGAGTCCACGATATCTAGAGGAAGAGGCGTCGTGCGCGCGCCTGTTTCCCAGCTCACGTTTGAGCGTCCATGGAAAAGAACGTTGGTCTACCAGGGGCAACTCCAGCCATTTGTTTAGCATCGCGGTTGTGAATAGGAGTCTCTTTGAGAACCGACGCTGTCACAATATATTGCTTTTGCTCTCTGCTTTCCCCCTTCTCTCTCTCTCTCTCTCTCTCTATTGGCAGTAGAGGACAGTGCATATTACGAACGGAAAGCAAAACACAAGGGTCGTAATATTCATATACGACAATGAAGAAGATGATGATGATGATGATTATTCGCTCTCATATCATCACTAATTTTTTTTCCTCCTTATTCCTCACGAAATATTTCGCCATAACCCGATCCGAAACAAAACCACGATTCATAAACCAGTTATCAATTATCACGCGGATTATTTTTTTTTTGCATCTAAATTTGCGACAGGAGGGAAAGCTGAAAAAAAAAAAAACACACACGGCACTTCTGAAAGAGTTTGGAGGCGAGAGGGCTGGAGTAAAATGGGACGGAATCGCATTACGAAACAATCCGTGCTGATCGAATTATGGAACTGGGCTAATGAAACAAACGAAGCCTCGTCCTGACTTTGTTAGGTGGGAGGGACATGTTTAGCGGTGTGGTCCTGGAAAGAGGAGAGAGAAAGAGAGAGAAAGAGAGAGAGAGAGAAAGAGATGCACAGAAAGGCGTAGAGAGGGAGAAAGAGTGAGGGAGAGACATGTAGAGAAGGGCGGATAGACAGACAGACAGACAGGGAGAAATAGTCAAACACATAAAAAGAGAGAGAGAGAGAGAGAGAGAGAGAGAGAGAGAGAGAGAGAGAGAAAAAAA
>JAYMFT010199577.1:0-11700 GCA_038088735.1 Panulirus argus
CCCAGGCAGCCTGGGGGTAAATGTGTAATTATATTTGTTGATTTCTTAAGGAAAATGGCTACTCATTATTTTCTCTCATCTAGCGTTATTCATATTCATTTTTGTGATGCTCTCTCCACATTTCTTTCTTCATTATCAGTAGAACCGCAAGCAAAAAGTAGTATTTTCTCAGACATTAACAGAAAAAGGATCTTTCCAACTCTAATTTTTCTTTTAGGGTCAATCTTGCAATCTCGTTATTTCTGTTTGTGCTATCTGTATCACGATGGGGTTACAGTTTAGTAAAAGATTCCATCTCATAAGACGGAAAACTTCCTTAATTCACCGCAGTTTTAAGTCATCCTTATTGTTTGCATTCAAGGTAATTTATTATAGATCCACATCGTTTTTAGGTTTAGATATTGGGTGATCTTCTTCTGCACTGCAACTGAAATGCTAAGAAAAGATTTCTGTTATAGAGCTTAATTTAAAACATTGTTTTCTTGCCAGAAGATATTAAATAAGGCAGTAGTGAAGGTCATACATTTCAGGAAAATGTGGGGCAGGCGATATATAAATTAACTGGACGTAGGATATTTAGATTTGAGCGTTACTTAGGATATTTAAAGAACCCTGGGGAGAACAATAGAGAAGGGACGGATCTCGAAGCTCTCATGTTCGTTGGAGACGCTTGGCGTCGCCCAGGAGAATTTGGTTCACAAGGCAGGACGAGTGAGGACAGGAATAGACGCTTCAGGGTACCTTTGTAGGCCAGAGTGAGCAGGGGAACGTGATATCAGACGCCAAGTGGTATGAGAGCTGTTTCCACTATATTTCTTTTGTTGGGTTTTACGGCCAGCGACCTATAAGGAAGGTCATTAGGCCTGCAACCCTATTTACCTTAGACTTTGCAGTCATCCCTACAAGCTAAATACATCCTCACCCTACCTAAATAGGTATATATATATATATATATATGAATAATAATCATAAAATAATGTATATATAGGAAGAATAGAGAAAACGTTTAGTGGGTGCCGCACCACCGTGACGGCAGAACCACTTGCCGTCTGGTCTCTCGTTCCTCTGCTCACTCTGGCCTACAAAGGTAGCATGAAGCGTCTGTTCCTGCCATCACTCGTCCTGCTTTGAGAACCAAATTCTCCCGGGCGACGCCAAGCGTCTCGGATGAAAATGAGAGCATCGAGATCCGTCCTTCCACTATTGTACAATCTCCCTCAGAATTCTTTAAACAGGGTGTGCCGTTTCGATAACTGCTTCCATCCCTACACATCAAAGCTTTGGAGCTCTATCTTATATGTCTTTCCCAGTAACTATGACCTGGCACATTTCAAAAGACAGGTTTTTCACTTTCTCAAAAATTCGTAAATATTTCCCCACCGTTTCTTAAATCTCTAGATATTTCAATTAAGGCCCGGCCTTCTAAGGCAGGTACCCTACTTATCGAATTCCTATTAAGCCACCGAATTCGTTCAATGTCAAAATAGATTCGTCTCTTGTAATTACGTGGCTGTCTTCTGGTAGTCCAGTAAACTCAAAGTCGATCTTGTTGGGAAATTCCTGTGCTAAGAGCTGGACAAAGTGGACGGCTTCCACGTCTGCGCACCAGCCAATCTTCGAGATGAAAGCTGTGAACAGAGTCTCCGGGCTGTGGTGAGTTGCTCTTGAAGCGAACTCCAAGAAAGTAATGGCGTGGTGGGCGCAGGTATTAACAGTTGGCTGCTGCAGTCTCAAATCTGTCACAAACACTTTATGGAGGCCGATGTTGTGCCTCGAGAGGTAAAGACAGACTGATGCAGGCGGCCGATGTCCGTTGGAATCGAAGTATACGAACCTACCACTGAGGCATCTGAAGAGGGAGATGGCGTGCATGCCGCCAGAGAAAGCCTCGATGATGACTGCCATCCCTTGTCCCACCTCCAGCTCTGGAGTCTGCCGTAGTTCTTCCTCAAGAAGAACTCGTATAGCGTTCCGCAAGTTGCGTGGAGATTTCATGACTATCTCCAAGATATCAACTCCCCTGAGCTGTCGCAGTCCAAACAAATTTTGGTGGATGTAAGCAACAGTTGGAGGTGGTACAGGGCAAGATGTCACCACCTGTGGAGCATCACCAAGTTTGAATATCCGTTTCAAAGCAGAGAATTTTGGTGTGACGAATTTTACAATCCTCATTATTTTGGAAAGGTTGGTCATCCTCTTCAATTCGGTAGGTGTTTGGCCTTGGAAAAACTCACGCAAGTGTGACCTTTGTGCTTGTACAAGGCAAAGCAGTACGGAGCGTGAGCACACACAACTTAACTCGAGTCTAGTCGATAAGCAATTGCCAAGAATTCTCAGGTGCGGCCTTTATATACCCAATGGTCACGTGACCTACCTCATGATCAAATTAGCGTTTAACTAATCAAGATGAAAACATGACACAAAATTGAAATCATAAACCAAATAATTAATAGATAATTTGATGTAACGTGATACCGTCAAATTTAATTGAATTCATTTTGATTTATATTGATATCTTTATAATTTAGATACATTTGACCCAAGGATTATAGTCTGATTTGGCCTGTGTCATAAGAGTCAAATCAAGACTCTCACCAGCTGGGAATTGGGATGGCCATCATTGTCGAGGGTGCTGTAAAGATGCGAGTGCCGAAGATGCATCACGGATGCGTTGTTTAAGGCGTTGTAAAGATGGTGTTTCTTCAGGATGGACTGAAAATGTGTTTGTCGATGATGTTATGATGATGCAGCTTGGTAATGTCTCCCTCCCGAGCCTATCGGCTTCAGGGAGACGTAAATCTTGGTATTTCTTGTCTCGCGGTACATTATCCTCGAAATAATCTTATTTCCCTCAATGCCAACAGTATTTAAGTCGTTTTTTGTAGTAACATTAGAAATAAAAGCATTTTAAAGTGTCAGACAGGGGAACGTATTTGGTCGACAAATATGGTCCAGATGTCTGGCGTAGAAGTGAGGTGTGTGTGATCGGTTTGCTGGGTACGTATTATGCTGCGTTATTTGTATATAAACCCAGACAGCCTGAGGATAATTGTGTAATGTTGATATCTGTTGGTTTCTTAAGGAAAATGGCTACACATTATTTTCTCTTTCCCTTCGTGCGTTATTTATATCCCTTGCTTTCGGTGTAATTGCAATGTTCCGTTTCTACAACAAAACCTTGTTTTCATTGTCAATATCTTGCTTTTCTAATATTTTTTTCTTAGTTGAAAGCTCCAGTCGCGAACAAAAGTTCACATCAAATGCCGGCCCTTGATTGAGATACAGAGAGGATTATGAAAGGGAAGAAGAATAGACAAGGGAAAGTATTTACGAATTTTGGAGGAAGTGAAAGACGTCTTTTGAAATGTGCCAGGTCATAGTAACTTGTAGCCTAACCGTAATCAAACTCATGATGGCGTCTCGTACTTTATTAATGTTGTATCTTCCTCAAAACACATATGACTTGATACAACTCTTACTTCCTGACTGCCGTTATTACTCTATCAGAGTTCTCTTGCATGAACGTGCGTACGAAGTAATGTACGCAAGTTTAAGTCAGTTTAAATGCGTATCAAAGGATATTCGCTTCGTGGCTGTACGACACATCATAAGTCTTGCACATCTGAGTTTGCTCTCTCACCCTCAAGTCGATCCAGACCTCTGGCGCTTTATAGATGTACCCATTTTGTCCGTATTTCCGTTTCTGTTTCTATCTCGTTTTTTGAGGCAATTTTGAGTCAGCGCAACCTCGTGGAAAATGCTTACATACCATTTGATATATGATCAATGTCTGATATAACTATAGCACCTAATATCAACCGTATAGACACGCCAATAGTGAAAATATTTAGTTGTTGATGTCTTGAAGGTTGGAAGCGTTTTCGCCATTTTGGTGCTACGGATGAATCACCGAACGTGACTTTGACGCCCAATACCCAAGTTAAGTGGAGTTTTATCCGTAATTCACCGTCATATTTTAATTCATGCATAGATTTTAATGAAATTTACCTACAGTGTAATTGAAGAACTTCTATGTAGACAAAGTTAAAATAGTTTTATTAATGTAAACATTGACATTTTTTTACGCCGTGATTCCATATAGAAATATCTCTTTATCATAAGTGTTTGATTACGAGAACTGGTTATTGACAAGAATTTTTATATAAACTTTTCGGGATCTTGGTAGAATATAAGATGTACACTTGTTTGACGGTGGCGTCAATGACAGTGAAACTTCAGCTTAACCCCGTGTTCGATTCCTAAGAATATTAAGACAACAGACAACTTAATGTTGTCTTTGACAGCCTAGCCATCAATTACAATCCTGGCTAAACATCTTTATCGCCTTCCCAGAGACCTATATGAGAGAGTAGCCCGTGACAGTTTAATTTGAATCGACTAATAATGATAGCTCACATGCGCTTAACCAGTGAGAAACACTACATTTTGCTCTCAGAGTGTTGAGGCAAGTAGTGAGGCCTAAGAATAAAAAACAATTAAGCTGTCGTTCTTCATGCAAGCTCAAGGGCGATGGGTATGGAGAACAGTCTAGTTGGTTAGTTTAGATGCCCAGCTGTTTATTCGTAGATCTGTAATCCGTTAAAACTAGGCTTGGTCACAGTGGCGCACTGCCATCCCTCAGAGAGCCGTCAAAATGTGTTTCTCTGTGATATATATATATATATATATATATATATATATATTTTTTTTTTTTTTTTGTAGCTTATGTTTTCGAGAGGATTGCTTTTGGTCAAGTGTTGAAGGCGGAGATAACTGAGTAATGAGTTTTTTTGGTGGATAGTTAGGTACAAGGACGTTAAAGGAAGAAAATTGACAGGAAATGGGAAATTTTTTTACATGTAATTTATTCCAAACTTGTCGTCAGTTGGTTTAATTTGGATCCCTTTAAAACTCACTTGTTTCATGGCGGTAAAGTTTTAAACACTGCTGACTCTCCAAGCAGAGGATTCACGTCTATGATAAGGCCGATTTAATTATTCTATCATTAACGTTAAGTGTACTTATTTCATTCCTCATATTCAGTGAGTACTTAAGTCGTCTTGGAGCAGCAGTGAGTATTTTAGTCGGCTGGGGGCAGCCTAGCCTAATTCTTAGCACTTCATCTCACATTATATTTTCTCAATATTAACACCTTTCCTCGTATATCGAACTGGAGCTGGTGTGTCATAATGAGTCAGAAACCTTATATGTATAAGCCAAGCACATCATGTTTGCAAGTATCTAATATTTCATCAATATCACATCAATATGGGATCAGAAATTTCAAAGCCATTTAACGAAATCAAACGTATTTACATTAATTACCATACGAGTAACAGACCTTGCAGAAAAGAAAACTGTTTATCATCTTAAAGGCATTTGTGTGACTAGATTATAATTCTGAGAACTAGGTTGACCTGGGACGTATCAATCAATATACGAGCAGAGGTTAGACCTACTTTTTCCTATCCTGTTAACTTTTTCCATAAATCAGTATACGAACAGAGGTTAGACATATTTCTTCCTATCCTGTTAACTTTTTCCTAAAACACTTAAACTGATTTTGCCACAGCCTAGTTCAACTGATTTTGCCACAGCCTAATTCATATAAACTGATTATGCCACAGCCTAGTTCAACAGATTTTGCCACAGCCTAGTTCATCTAAACTGATTTTGCCACAGCCTAGTGACATTGGACAGGTGAAGTAATTCATTTTGAAGACCAGGATGGACGCTCGAAAAATTAGTGATTGGCTAGGCTACGATGTAGTTGTCCAAGATAAATTTTCGGCGTTGTTAAAGATAACAGCCATTCTTCACTCGTAGTTTGTTACGGAGGCCTACTTCACACTTCTCACTCGAGTTTAGAAAACCTAAAGATTATGTAGTGTTTTGTTGTATATGCACATAATGCTTTGGTTTAGGTTATATTTTGTCATTTTTGGTAAATATTAGGTTAGGTTTATTTCACGCAAATTGTTGGCTTCAAAATATTTCCTGAGTCTAACATGATATTTAGGTCTGATAATACGTTTTCTGGTAACACAATGATTAAATGGCTCATGAGTCAGGAAAATGTGTCGTTACTAACATGATGTTAAAAAACACAGTTAATGATTAATTAACATTTGGCTTCAGAATGATTTTTTTCGTTTTTTTTTTTTATAGTGACCTATATGGCACTTACCCTACTCCGCAATTCTGGTTCAGTTTCCCTCTTCAGTATGTATTACTTTAGTTTTTGCTCCCAAGAACTGGCTGCTTGCATGCTCCTCACCGCTACGTACACCACGCAATACTCGGCAAGCTGCTGCGTCTCATGATTTCTGTGTGGCCATTGGCAAGTCAAGGGTTGGCCGTTTTGATAAACTGTTTCTTTCCCTACACCTCGAAGCTTTGAAACTCTCTACCCTCTTATGTCTTACCCAATAACTATGACCTGGCACATTTTATAAGACCGGGTTTTCACTTCCTCCAAAAGTTCGTAAATACTTTTTTTTTTTCCTTCTCAATCCTATATTTTAATTTGTCCGTGACTGATTCTCCAACGTTAGAAAAAAAGAATGATAATGAACCACAGTAAAGGCCATCTTAGGCGAAAGAAAAATTTATATACAAAGAAAGTCGAAATTAAGTTGAGCTCCGCAAGTGTTTGTCGACCTGACTCTTGCAGGAGGAAAGTTTATGTGAATAAAAGGAAAGACAACAACAAAAGAATTCCACATTTTAAAGTATTAGACGGGAAGGTATGTGGTCGAAGAATGGGAGATAGTTATATACGGTCCAGACGTTCGGCTTAGGAGTTATCGAGGTGTGTTTGAGCGGTTTGCAGTGGACGTATTGTGGTGCATTATTTATAGATAACACAGACAGACGGGATAAATGTGTAATTATATTTGTTGATTTCTTAGGGAAAATGGCTACACATTTTTTGTTAGGGTAAGTCTTACAGTAATGTTATTTCTGGTTCATATTTGTCTGTGCCATCTGTATCATTCTGGGGTTATAGTTTGGTAAAAGATTCCATCTCATAAGATGTAAATCTTCCTTAATTCACCGTAATTTTAAGTCATCCTTATTGGTTGCATTAAAGGTAATTTATTATAGATCCACATCGTTTTTAGGTTTAGATATTGAGTGATTTTCTTATGCACAGCAATTGGAATGCTAAGAAAATAAGATTGCTGTTGTGGAACTGAATTAGGAACGGTTCTTTTCTTTTTTACTGAAAGATGTTAAATAAGGCAGTAGTGAAGGTCATACATTTCAGGAAAATGGGTGCAGGCGATATATTAATTAATTAGACCCAAGATATTTAGATTTGAGCGTTACTTAGGATATTTTAAGAACCCTGGGGAGAACAATAGAGAAGGGACGGATTTCGATGCTCATGTTCGTTCGAGACGCTTGGCGTCGCCCGGGAGAATTTGGTTCACAAAGCAGGACGAGTGAGGGCAGGAGCAGACGCTTCACGCTACCTTTGTAGGCCAGAGTGAGCAGTGGAGCGAGAGATCAGACACCAAGTGGTATGAGAGCTGTCTCCACATTCTTTCTTTTGTAAAAGCGTCTGTTCCTGCCCTTACTCGTCCTGCTTTGTGAGCCAAATTCTCCCTGGAAACGCCAAGCATCTCGAATGAACACGAGAGCATCGAGATCCGTCCCTCCAATTTTGTAAAATCTCCCCTAGAGTTTTTTAAACAGGGTGTGCTGTTTCGATAATGCTTCTTTCCTCACACATCAAAGCTTTGAAACTCTACTTTATCATGTCTTTCCCAGTAACTATGACCTGGCACATTTCAAAAGACAAGTTTTTCACTTTCTCAGAAAATCGTAAATACTTTCCCACTGTTACTTTTTCCATTTCTTAAATCTCTAGATATTTCGATTAAGGCCCGGTCTTATAAAACAGGTACCGTATTTATCGAATTCCTATTAAGCCACCGAATTCGTTCAATGCCAAAATAGATTCGTCTCTTGTAATTACGTGGCCGTCTTCTGGCAGTCCAGTAAACTCAAAGTCGTTCTTGGGAAATCCCTGTGCTAAGAGCTGGAAAAGTGGACAGCTTCAACGTCTGCGCACCAGCCAATCTTCGAGATGAAAGCTGTGAACAGAGTCTCGGGGCTGTGGTGAGTTGCTCTTGAAGCGAATTCCAAGAAAGTAATGGCGTGGTGGGCGCAGGTATTAACAGTTGGCTGGTGCAGTCTCAAATCTGTCACAAACACTTTATGGAGGCCGATGTTGTGCCTCGAGAGATAAAGACAGACTGATGCAGGCGGCCGATGTCCGTTGGAATCGAAGTATACGAACCTACCACTGAGGCATCTGAAGAGGGAGATGGCGTGCATGCCGCCAGAGAAAGCCTCGATGATGACTGCCATCCCTTGTCCCACCTCCAGCTCTGGAGTCTGCCGTAGTTCTTCCTCAAGAAGAACTCGTATAGCGTTCCGCAAGTTGCGTGGAGATTTCATGACTATCTCCAAGATATCAACTCCCCTGAGCTGTCGCAGTCCAAACAAATTTTGGTGAATGTAAGCAACAGTTGGAGGTGGTACACGGCAAGATGTCTCCTCCTGTGCAGCATCACCAAGTTTGAATATCCGTTTCAAGGCAGAGGATTTTGGTGTGACGAATTTTACAATCCTCATTATTTTGGAAAGGTTGATCATCCTCTTCAATTCGGTAAGTGTTTGGCCTTGGAAAAACTTATGCAAGTGTGACCTTTGTTCTTGTACAAGGCAAAGCAGTACGGAGCGTGAGGAGACACAACTTATCTCGAAGCTAGTCGATAATCAATTGACAAGAATTCTCAGGTGTGGCCTTTATATACCCAACGGTCACGTGACCTACCTCATGATCAAATTAGAGTTTAACTAATGAAGATGAAAACATGACACAAAATTGAAATCATAAACCAAATAATTAATAGATAATTTGATGTAACGTGATGCTGTCAAATCTAATTGAATTCATTTTGATTTATTTTAATATCGTTATAATTTAGATACATTTGACCGAAGGACTATAGTCTTTGATTTGGCCTGTGTCATAAGAGTCAAATCAAGACTCTTTCCAGCTGGGAATTGGGATGATGGCCATCATTGTCGAGGGTGCTGTAAAGATGCGAGTGCCGAAGATGCATCACGGATACGTTGTTTAGGGCGTTGTAAAGATGGTGTTTCTTCAGGATTTAGTGAAAATGTGTTTGTCGATGATGTTATGATGAAGCTTGGTAATGTCTCCCTCCCGAGCCTATCGGCTTCAGGGAGACGTAAATCTTGGTATTTCTTGTCTCGTAGTACATTATCCTCGAAATAATTTTATTTCCCTCAATGCCAACTGTATTTATGGCGTTTTTGTGGTAACTGAATAGAAATAAAAGCATTTTGATTAAAGTGTCAAACAGGGAAGGTATTTGGTCGATAAATATGGTTCAGATGTCCGGCGTAGAACTGAGGTGTGTGAGCGGTTTGCTGGTACGTATTGTGCTGCGTTATTTATATATAAACCCAGACAGCCTGGGGAGAATTTTGTAATGTTGATATCTGTTGGCTTCTTAAGGAAAATGGTTAAAGATTTTTTCCTCTTTCCCTTCGTGCGTTATTAATAACCCTTGCTTTCGGTGTAATTGCAATGTTCCGTTTCTACAACAAAACCTTGTTCTCATTGTCAATCTCTTGCTTTTCTAATATTTTTTTTATTTTCTTACGTTGAAAGCTCCAGTCGCGGACAAAAGTTCACATCATGCCGGCCCTTGACTGAGATATAGAGAGGATTATGAAAGGGAAGAAGAATAGACAAGGGAAAGTATTTAACGAATTTTGGAGTAAGTTAAAGACGTCTTTTGAAATGTGACAGGTCATAGTAATTGGGAAAGACATATGAGGGTAGAGAGCTTCAAAGATCTTTTTCAGGCTCCTATGGGTAAATAATTGTAACGATATAAAACAATAAGATAATTACCCAAGTTTATATTATTTCAAATGGTGAATTCACTTACTAGATCTTGATCGTCTTATCTATTATTAAATGCTGCGCTGCTTAAGACGGAGTTTCTGTAATGTATTTTATAAAGAAATGAATAAATACACCATTATCACCGTCTACTTTATTGTTTACACCATGTTCATCCTGTGAACGATATCGCAAAATAATTACAAAGGTCACAGAGAGCCTTTTACAGACTGCCGTAGGAAGATAATATAAAAAAGATGTTCATTTCGTAAGATTTCAGTATTTCAAACGGTTAATGAATTCCCTAGATGCAAAAAACTTGATAGTCTCAATTTTTCTGGTACCTTGTCATCAACAATACAGCGTAGCTCCATTAATCGCGGGGTTTATTTACATTTATCTCTAAAAAGATTTCAATATTTTTATCAGTCTAAATGTTTTAGTGTCCGTCCATATCTCTGGTCACAAACTTTGCAGTTCATATAACCAACATCTCCAGATCAGCCATGGCAACAATAGCAACTTGTAGCCTAGCCGTAATCAAACCCATGATGGTTTCGGACTTTATTAATGTTGTATCTTCCTCAAAACACATATGACTTCATACAGCACTTTCTTCCTGACTGCCGTTATTACTCTATCAAAGTTCTCTTGCATGAACGTGCGTATGAAGTAATGTACGCAAGTTTAAGTCGGTTTAAATGCGTATCAAAGGGTGTTTGCGTCGTGGCTGTACGACACATCATACGTCTTGCACATCTGAGTTTGCTCGATCCAGACCTCTGGCGCTTTATAGATGTACCCATTTTGTCCGTATTTCCGTTTCTGTTTTTATCTCGTTTTTGAGGCAAGTTTGAATCAGCGCAACCATGTGGAAAGTGCTTACATACCATTTGATATATGATCAATGTCTATATCAACCGTATAGACACGCCAATAGTGAAAATATTTAGTTGTTGATGTCTTTAAAGTTGGAAGCGTTTTCGCCATTTTGGCGCTACGGATGAATCACCGAACGTGACTTCGACGCCCAGTACCGAAGTTGAGTTTTATCCGTAATTCACCCTCATATTTTAATTCATGCATAGATTTTAATGAAATATATCCACAGTGTAATTGAAGAATTTATATGTAAACAAATTAAAATAGTTTTATTTACGTAAACATTGAGACATTTTATTACGCCGTGATTCCTTATAGAAATATCTCTTTATCATAAGTGTTTGATTACGAGAACTGGTTCTTGACAAAAATTTTTATATAAACCTTTCGGGATCTTGGTAGAATATAAGATGTTCACATGCTTGACGGTGGCGTCAATGCCAGTGAAACTCCAACTTAACCCCATGTTCCATTCCTAAAAATATTAAGACGTGTAATAGACAACTTAATGTTGTCTTTGACAGCCTAGCCATCATTACAATCCTGGCTAAACATCTTTATCGCCCGTGACAGTTTAATTTGAATCGACTAATTATGATAGCTTACATGCACTTAACCTGCGAGAAACACTTTAGAAACACTTTACATTTTGCTCTCAGAGGCCTAAGAATCAGAAACAATTAAGCTGTCGTTCTTTGTGCAAGCTCAAGGGCGATGGGTATGGAGAACAGTCCAGTTGGTTAGTTTAGATGCCCAGCTGTTTATTCGTAGATCTGTAATCAGTTTAAACTAGGTTTGGTCACAGTGGCGCACTGCCATCCCTCAGACAGCCGTCAAATTGTGTTGCTCTGTGATATATATATATA
>JAYMFT010199588.1:0-11700 GCA_038088735.1 Panulirus argus
CTAACGCGGGAAAAGGCGAATATGTATGAAAAAAAAAAAAAATATATATATATATATATATGTGTGTGTGTGTGTGTATGTGAGTGGATGGGTCTTTCTTCATCTGTTTCCTGGCAATACCTCGCTGATGTGGGAAACAGCGATCAAGTATAATAAAATAAATAAATAAATAAAGCAAACAGAAAAACACTGCATAAATCGTTATCTACCTGGAGACAGGATTTAAGAAATTTCCATGTTTACAACACGACATTCGCTCGAGGGTTGCACAAATCACTTTCAAACTGGTTCGAGAGCATGAGAGAAATCACAGTGCAACAGATATTTTCTAAAGCACTGTTATTACCAGCAGTGTTGGATCAGTCTCCCTACACAATATCCCTACACAATATTGGCTATGCAGTTTCACCAAGACTACTGTTTTAAAGTTTTTTCATAACTGATCACCATTTCCCACATTAGCAAGGTAGCACCATGATCAGACAAAGAAAGGCTGCATTTGCTCACATTCATTCTCTAGATGTCATGTGAAATGCACTGAAACCACAGTTCCCTATCTACAACCAGGCCCCAAAGACCATTCCATGGATTATCCAAAATGCTTCACATACCCTGGATCAGTCCATTGACAGCATGTCAACTGCAGCATACCACATAATTCCAACTCACTCTTTCCCATGCACATCTTTCACACTCCTGTATGTTCAGCCTCAATCGCTTCCAATCTTTTTCACTTCGTCCTACAACTCCAGTTTGGTCTCCCCTTTCTCCTGTTCCCTTCACTACTGACACAAATATCCCCTCTGTCAACCTTTTCTCACTCATTCTCTCTTCATGTCCAAACCATTTCTGCACACCTTCTTCAGCTCTCTTTTTATAACCACAACTTTCTCTTACCATATCATTACTTAATCAAACCACCTCACACCACAAACTGTCCTCAAGCATTTAATTCCATCACATCCAACCTTCTCTGCACAGTCTTATGTAGAGCCCATACCTCACATTCATATAATATTGTCAGGACTACTATACCTTCAAACATACCCATACTTGCCCTCCCAGGTAAAGTCCTCTTTTTCCACACATTCTTTAGTACTCCCAGAACCTCTGCATCTTTACCAAAACAATGGCTCATTTCTGCTTCCATGGTTCCTTTCACAGCCATGTTCACTCCCAGGTATCTAAAACACTTCACTCCTTCCAAGTTTTCTCTATCAAAACTCAATCCCCAACAAACATGTCCCTCAACCCTACTAAACCTAATAACTTTGCTTTTATTCACATTCACTCTCAACCTCCTCTTTTCATGTACTCTTCCAAACTCAATCACCAACTTCTGCAGTTCTAACCTTAATCTGCCTCCAGCACTGTACCATCAGCAAACAACAACTGGCACTTCTCGGGCTTTTCATCCCCCACAGACTGCATACGCATCCCTCTCTCGAAGACTCTTACATTTACCTCCCTCACCACTCAATTTATGCTCAAACTGAACAACTATGGTGACATCATGCACCTGTGCTGCTAACCAACCTTCTCTTCAAACTATTCACTCTCTTCTCTTCCTACTCATACATATGCCTTACACACCTGATAAAAACTTTCCACTGCTTCTAGCAGCTTTCCTCCCAAACCCTATATTCTTAAGACCTTCCACAAGGCATCTATATCAACACTATCACATGCTTTCTCCAAATCAATAAATGCCACATTCTAATCCATATGTTTCTCTAACTATTTCTAACACATTCTTTAAAGCAAAACTCCTGATCCACACATCCTCTACCACTTCTGAAACCTAAATGCTCCACCCAAATCTGATGCGTTACACATGCCTTCACCCTCTCAATCAATACTCTCTCATACAACTTATCAGGTATACTCAACAAACTTGTACCTCTGTAGTTTGAACATTCACCATGATCCTTCTTGCCTTTATCCAATGGCACTATACATGCATTCTGCCACTCTTCAGGAACCTCACCTTGATCCATTCATACACTAAAAATCCTTACCAACCAATCAAAAAAACAGTCACTCCCTTTCTAATAAATTCATCTGTAATACCATCCATTCCAGCCACATTGCCACATTTCATCTAACGTAAGGCTTTCACGACCTCTTCTCTCTTCACAAAACCAATCTCCATGACTTTCTCACTTCGCATACTACAGCAACCCAAATGTCCTGCATCTGCCACCTTATCATTAAACACATTCAACAGTCCTTCAAAATACTTACCCCATCTCCTCACTTCATTATTATCTACTGCCATTTCCCCTTTTGCCCCCATCACCTATGTTCCTATTTCTTTTGTTTTCTGCATATTATTAACCTCCTTCCAAAATATCTTCTTATTCTCCCTAAACTTTATAGATACTTGCTCACCCCAATCTCACTTGCCCTCTTTTTCAACCAATCTAATTTCCTCTTGACCTCCTGCTACTTTCTCTTATACATCCCCCAATGATTTGCATTACTTTCCTGTAAGTACTGCCTAAATAGATCTCTTTTCCCTATTACTAGCAACTTTACTCCTACACCCCACTACTCACTACCTTTTCTAATCTGCCCAAATTCCCACCTTTTACATACCACATGCATTTCTCACACATACCAGCACTGCTTCCCTAAATACTTCCCATTCCTCACTCAACTTCCCTTCCTTCATTTACTCTCACCTTTTGCCATTCTACTTACATCCCCTCCTGGTAATTCTTCACACAGCTTTCTTTTCCAAGGGAAATTCTCTCAAGTGTTGAGTTAAAACTATTAAAATATGCTAGGTCATAGTTATAGGAAAAGACATGACAAGGTAGAGAGTTCCGAAGCTTTTGTAGGTCATAATTATACGGAAAGGTATTACAGGGTAGAGAGTTCCAAAGATTTATGGTGTAGCTAGTGGCAGCAGCACACTAGCAGCCAACTCATGGAACCATAAACCAAAGGTAATAACTACAGAATAGAGAAAATGAACCAACATTGCAGCGTAGGGCAAGCAAGATCATTACTTCAGTGATTTGTGGCAATGTACAGGCCATAGAAAAAAGATGCCTGGTATATAAGAATTTAAAAGAATTTAAGAACTTCATCCTTAAAGTTCTTGCAACTAAAGCCACTTAAAGAAAAGTTACACCCTATTAAAACTGCCTAGTAACATGAGATGCTGAATATATTTTTTTCGTGCTGTTTGAAGTTTCCCATGTTCATGAGGTAGAACTAGAAGCAGGTGAAAAAAAGGCCTGATTTCCTCATATTCATTTTTAAGCTGTCATGTATAATGCACCAAAACCACAGAACCCTATCCAGAACCAGGACCAACAGACCTTCTTGTGCTTTAATATTCAAATTCGTAAAGAACTGTAAAGTGCTGCAGAGTAATGCCTAAGACTTAGTGATCAAGGCACAAATAACTGATATGGCTGTCTCTATGTTGTCCATAAGGTGTAAGTAAACTGTACATCACAAAAGTTCATAACTGAGCTGTTGGCTCAGATTTTCTTTGACTAGATGAAAGGGCACTCCCTGCTTGGCTCCTTCTTCTTTTCAGTCTTTCAGAAATTTAAACACAAAATGTGGGGGATCCAGACTCCTGCTCCTACCCCCTTCAGTCACCTTCTATGACACAAAAGGAATACACAGACAGATTTCTTTCTCACCTACCCCAGGTACAGCTGTGGTTTCGATGCATTACACATGACAGCTAGAGAATGGATGTTAGAGGATGTAGCCTTTCTTCGTTTGTTCTCGAGCTACCAAACTCACATTTGGGGTAGAGAGAAAGAAACAAAGTGAAGTTTTCAATGGAAGCCCAATTATCAACTGATGTATACAATGCTTTAAATACCATAATAAAATTGGTCATTAAAAAAAATGTAAATTGCTATATTTTGACAGCAATATTTACCTGCACATGTAATAAAAAAAATTACTAACACCTACTCTACAGTTATTCAAATAAATGTAGTGTATTCTTAAATGAAAATCAGATTGAAGTAACTTAATTATTAGTATTCAGGCTTTTTTACTTCAATAAATATAAGAAAAACTGAAGTATCACAATATAGCAAAATTTTGTTTATCTGATACTTATCATAATGACACCCTTGATATGATGGCAATTTTCACAATCCCCATTATGGTTCTGTTCTAAATACAACTTAAGCCAGCAGCAGCAGCAGTTCAGCAAACTAAGTAGCTAGCTCAGTGATTCTTCATGTGATATCATTTTGTGTAAAGTCTGCAAGTAGCATGCATTCTGGTCACTTGTGTAAAGTACGACTGAGCACAGTACCAGTCTTTCCATAATTTAACCTCTTCTTCTTCATATCATGCACGCAATCACCCCCAAGAATGTCTCTGATTCATATGTTAAAACTAGAGGTCAGAGAGTGTGTGTCAAACTAAAACTTAAATGGAAAACTGAGATTAGCAATTGCCTTGATGAACTTGAGAGGCATGACAGCATCATATTCCATTACAGCATAGATTCATCCATCATATATGATATAAAAGAGCACATGGAAAAGTGTGTAAAGTTCTATGCCAAGTCTGCAAACAAGAACATGAAAAACAGCAAGAAGCAGGGCACTCTTAGGCTACACCATCTAAATCAGAGTGGTTTCAGCTACAACAGTCCATGGGTGTGTTCATCACACTACTTACGTTGACTCCTACATAATAAAGTGCTATAAGTTTTTGAATTCTGAGTAGTAAAGGAGGAAATGAAAATACTAGATATATATATTACTAGTGCTAAAGGTGCCTTTAGTTTAAACATTACAGTGAATTTTTCTAAAGTGTGAATAATTTTTAATACATGCTAACTACTAAAAGCTTCTTTAGTGTTAAGAATGATATACTATCCTTAAATACATCATGGATACTATAAAGCATTTAGTTCATCTTTAGCTAGCAAACAAACTCCAACATATGTGATTGGTGACTGGTGAACACGGCTCATATATCTTTACTAACATTCTATACCGCATAAGAGAAAAAATAATGTACTGAACTTATGATGACATCATTAACTTTTTTGCATAATTAATATTTGTCAGCATCTGACTGTAAGACACAAAGATGTGGCTAAAATTAGATATATTTATATCCACTATATTTTCATTTGCTCTTCCATCTGGTAACTATCAGAGTGATGACAGACAAGATTTAGAAATCTCTATCTCTGATGCCTGTTCCATTCTGAAACTCCCTCAAGGGGGTGGCCATGGCAATAGCGTCTCCATAACCAATAAACTCTAGTGCCGCTTCTTAGCCTTTAGTGCTTCACCCTTAACAGGCCACTGGCAGAGGGCAAGTCCAGTGCAGTGTTTACAGAGGCTCCTACCTAATGTTCCTACTGATTTCTACTACTTGATGCTTCTGCCTACTGTTCCAACCTACTAGTTCTACCTAATGTTTCCATCCAGTACTCCTACCCACAATCTACTGCTCCTACCATTTTGCCAAAAGGCAGGGGTAGCACATAGCGATCACCACAAGAAAATCTAGAGTTATGAAGAATGAGCTGTGTAAAGTGTTGTCAAGTGTTATGTATGACAAGGAAAGATTGTATGTTTGAGGACAAAATGGTAGTAGTCCATGTGTGGGTGAGGCAGAAAGAAAAAGACAGCTACCTGGGTCAGAGGAGTGCAACCTGACAACCATTGAAGTGCTGGCTCACTACGCAGCCGTCACTAACCCTCCCAATACTCAGGCGGGTAGTGCTGGTAATATACCTCCCTGGTCGTTGGCTGCCTACCGACTACTACCTACATGTAAAAAATATATATGAATATATGTCACACACTGAAAGAATGAGCAATATGAGTAAGTAATGCAGGAATGAATACTCATGTGAGTGAATAAGTATACAGGAACATGCGCTTCACCAAAATGAACATATAATGTGCAGTTGGAAGGAAGCCAACAACCAGAGAAACATATTACCCAAAATACCCACCAGCACTTCAGTGGTTGTCAAGCTGCATTCCTCTGACCCAGGTAGATGTCTTTTTCTCTCTGCCTTACCCACACGTGGACTACTGGCATTCTGTCCACAAGCATACAACCTCTCCTTGTCACACGTACCACATGACAACATTTAACTCACACAGCTCATTCTTCGTAACTCTAGATTTTCCTGCGATGAGCACTATGAGCTAGCCCTGCATTTTGGCAAAATGGTAAGAGCAGTAGACAAAAGTAGTAGGTAGGAACATTTACACATGAGCATTAAGTAGTAGTAGTCAGTAGTAACATTACGTTGGAGCCTCTTCAAACACTGCGATACAGTTACCCACTGCCAATGGCCTGTTAAGGGTGAGGGACTGAAGGATAAGAAGTGGCAATGGAGTTCACTAGGTATAAAGACTCTATTGCTGTGGCCACCCCTTTGAGGGAGTTCCAATTGGACCAATCTTCAGAGTTACAGATAAACAGACAGATAGGAACAAAAACTTCACAGGAGGTTGGAGATTGTTGGCCATCATGACACCCAATTACATGGCTGTTGGTCACCAATGGATGGAACTTTTCACACACTTGACTATCACTCACTTCTTAAGACTGCTAACTATCTATTCTAGAGGCCTAGTTATCGTACAGGATAAGAATGAGAGAGAAAGTCCTTATATTAAGACACATGAACTCTAATAGCAGCATAGAAAGCAGGTTGGGATGAAATTCCTCAAGTCTGTTCAACTACCACAGTTCTGGGTCAGCACGATCAGTTTTCTTCTAGTGAGGACTAAAAATTACTCAAATTATCCAGCAACGAGGAACATAAGCCCTATTTACTGTGTACTGTCAGGTCTGAAATACATAAATTTTATGTCCACTCAATTTTCTATGAAAACATCCCCCTGTAAATCAAGGGACCATGGTATCCTCTTTTTTAATGCCATTACATATAATTCCTGTCTTTAGTTAATATTTCTGGATTTAAGTACAGCTATACTTTTGTAAGTATGATAAAACTTGTTATAATATAAAAATCTATTAGCTGACATGACCAAGGTCCCAAAGGTAACAGATCAATAAGAGTTACCTGCAATACAGCAGAACTTCTGAAGAGAGGATACTTGGGCATTTCTAAAAAGTGTCTTGTATTTAGAGGGGCCTTTTTGCAGAAAGGTTCCACTGTATTCTTTCATGAAGGTTCTAACTCAAATCCAAAATGTAAATATATTCATTTCATTAGTTTATTTCTTTCCAGAGCCAAATTCTATCATTCCACTTAAACTTGTAGTTTTCCTGTTTCCTATACTTCATTTGCTTCACTCCTTGTTACTTCCTCTGCTGCTTCCAAATTTATACTATGAATATCTACAATGGATTTTCCCTCTTTCTCTTCATCAAAACTTTAATCGGAGTCCTGTTCCTACAGAGGTTCATCCTAGAACATCAGCTCATCATTCCATATTAAATAATTTCACTTCCATACACATCATTGTTTGAGCAGCATTTTCTTAAAGAATTTACATTTATTTCTTTGGGTAATGCATTCAAAACACAAAACCCATTTTGATACTGCATCCAATGTGGATTTTTTTAATTTTTCATGTCAGGGTCAAGTCATGATCACTATTTGATATCCAATTTTCACACTTGTTCAGGCATCCTGTCCTTAGAGGGTTTGTTGATTCTAACACCAACTGGCTGAACTAACAAATCATACCAGAAGAAATATACAACACATCAGTATAATAATTCTTGAGGCAATTCTTCCTTTCACCATTAATGTGGTCATTGAAGGTATCAAGAGCTAAAATGCTTTCTTTAGGAAAAGTTTAACCAGGCTTTAAATTCTGAATTTTGTGAAGCCAAATAAATTTCATTACATTTGTTGTAAACTATCCCTTTTCACTGCAAATAACAACACAGCTGGAAACATCACATTCTTTTGAGTTTTTCTTTTAAACAATAAAAGTGACTTTCATATTGTCCCATTACCCATACTTGTTAGCTCTTTTCTTCAGAATAGTTGATCTGTTTACATACATGAAAAATCTGTCCTTGTATGAAGTACTACCCTCACATCCTGAAGTGGTTCTAGTTCTGCACAATTATCTGACAAAGTTGAGTCGAAAGTGGCCTAACTTATCAACCCTGCCAGGTTAACTTCACAATTTAACCCAGTAATGTTTGTTCATTGTCCTTCTTCTTTAGGTACTAATTTGGTTTTTGCTCCCAAAATCTAGCTGCTTCTTAGCTAAACCAAACAATACTCAAGGAGCTGCTGCATTACATGGTTACTGTGTAGTCACTGGCAACTTAAGGGTAGGCCATTTTGATAACTGTTTCATTTACTTCACCTCAAAGCTTTGGAACTCTCTCCATTCTCATGTCTTTCCCAATAACTATGACCTGACATATTATAAAAGACAGGTTTTTCATATCCTCTAAAATTCATAAACACTTTTTCTTATCTTTACTTCTCCCTTTCATTAGCATCTACATATTTCAATTAAGGTCCAGCCTTAGAATGGACTTTCGTCAGTAACTGGAAAAATGAAGCTGTGTCTGATATCAAACTTTTGGTACCCTTCACATAAATTATCCTTGTGCTTTGCATTTCATGCCAAACAGAGTTTGATCTGCACTGCCAATCATTTAAAGCATTAATGATCTTTTTAAAGGGAATAATTGACTTTTGAAATTCTGAGTTTTTATTTATATTTAGCCAGCAGTTTTTCAAGCTATTGTTCTTTCTATAAATTAGACTCTAGCAATGTCTACTCATAAATTCACTTATCCAACACCTCCTACAAGTAAAATTCACAATGCCCTTCTCCCTTGATATTCTTAATCCTTCCTTCTTAGCATTCTATGTACTCTAAGGTAACCTTTGTCCTTATCAATCAATAACCAATTCAAACTATTACTTTTCTAACTCTGGATACCTTACTCTCCTTGGACCTCTTCCCGGACAATTTGCATTCTATTTACTTGGCAATTTTTACAGTACTTCTACTTTCTGACTCCATCTTCTGATACTGTTTTTATCCAAGTCAAATTTTCAGGCAGCAGATCTCCTAGAGTTTTCAACAGAAAGCTTTAATACCTGCAAATACTGCTTTACTGAATACCATGCATATTTTTCTGAGCATTGTAAGAGTCAAATTAATCATTCAATAAAAAGAAATCCAAATACTCAATTCCAGGTATTAAGAGGAAACTATAAATGCCATGTATGTTCTCTTCACTGCATCAAAACTTCAACGCTTCACTGTATCCAAACACTCCAAAGGTGTTATCTTCCCAATAACAGAGGTGAGGCAGTTAATAACAAAAAGTTAAATCTTTCATCCAAGAAAGGAAAAAAATTGATGCTAAAACTGTGAATTCTCAGTATAAGTGTTAATTTTCATCTCTAGAGTGACTTTCACTTTTACTCACATCAATCTGGGGATCACTTCCATAATTTATCACAAATTCCTGTAACTCCTTCAGCAGTGTTTGCCCTCACACTAACCCTTGAAGTTACCCCTAAGACATTCATAAACCATTCTCCCTTCCTACCCCTTAAGCTTAGTTTCACTCAAGAGATAAAACATCTAGGTTCCACTCCACAAAAATACTACCTATCTTTCCCTTCTTCTCATCCTAGTACATCCAATCATATTTAGAATATTTCCCATGTATTCCTTGTGTGTCGTAAAAGGCGACTAAAAGGGAAGGGAGTGGGGGCCCAAAATCCTCCCCTTCTGTTTTTACTTTTCCAAAAGAAGGAACAAAGATGGGGCCAAGCAAGGATTTTTCCTCTAAGGCTCAGTCCTCTGTTCTTAATGCTACCTCACTCACATGCTTTATGACGAATTTGCACGAAAAGAAAATATATATGAATTTATATGTAGCATTTATGGACCTGGAGCAGGCATGATAGGGTTGATAGAGAGGCTTTGTGGAAGGTCTTAAGAATGTATGGTGTGGGAGGTAAGCTGCTAGAAGCAGTGAGAAATTTTTATCAAGGGTGTAAGACGTGTGCGAGTAAGAAATGAGGAGAGTGATTGGTTCTCAGTGAAGGTCAGTCTGCTGCTGGGGTGTGTGATGTCCCCATGGTTGTTTAACTTGTTTATGGATGGGGTGGTCAGGGACGTAAATACAAGAGTTTTGGAGAGAGCAGCACGTATGCAGTCTGTTGGGGATGAGAGGGCCTAGGGAGTAAGTCAATTATTGCTTGCAGATGATAGAGCACTGGTGGCTGATTCCAGTGAGAAACTGCAGAAATTGGTAACTGAGTTTGGAAGAGCATGTTAAAGGAGAAAGTTGAGAGTAAATGTGAATAAAATCAAGGTTATTAGGTTTAGCAGCTTGAGGGACAAGTTACTTGGGATGTAAGTTTGAATGGAGAAGAATTGGAGGAAATGAAGTGTTTTAGATATCTGGGAGTGGCCTTGGCAGTGAAAGGAACCATGGATGTGTAGGTAAGTCACTGGGTGAGGGATGGGCGAAGGTTCTGGGAGCGATGAAGAATGTGTGGAAAGTGAGAACTTTATCTTGGAGAGCAAAAATGGGTATGTTTGAAGGAATAGTAGTTAACAATATTATATGGATGCAAGGCATGGGCTATAGATAGAGTTGTACAGAGGAGGGTGGATGTGCTGGAAATGAAATGTTTAAGGACAATATGTGGTGTGAGATGGTTTCATCAAGTAATGTCAGGGTAAAAGAGATGTGTGGTTATAAAATGAGTGTGGTTGAAAGAACATAAGAAGGTGTGTTGAAATGGTTTGGACATATGGAACGAATGAGTGAAGAAAGGTTGACAAAGAGGATACATGTGTTAGAGGTGGAGGAAACAAGAAGCGGGAGACCAAATTGGAGGTGGAGGGATGGAGTGAAAAAGATTTTGAGCAATCTTTGCCTGAACATACAGGAAGGTGAAAGGCATGCAAGGAATCGAGTGAAATGGAACGATGTGGTATACTGAGGTCGATGAGCTGTCAATGGACTGAACCAGGGCATGTGAAATGTCTGGGGTAAACCATGGAAAGGTCTGTGTGGCCTGGATGTGTATCGGTAGCTGTGGTTTCAGTGCATTACACATGACAGCAAGAGACTGAGTGTGAGCGAATATGGCCTTTTCGTCTGTTTCCTGGGGCTATCTTGCTATTGCAGGGGGTGGCGATGCTATCTCCTGTGGGATAGGGTGGCATCAGGAATGGATGGAAGTGAGCAAGTATGAATATGTGCATTACACATGACAGCTAGAGACAGAGTGTGAGCGAATGTGGCCTTTTTGTCTGTTTCCTGGGGCTATCTCACTGATGAAGGGGGTGGCGATGCTATTTCCTGTGGGGCAGGGTGGCATCAGGAATGGATGGAGGCAAGCAAACATGAATGTGTACATGGGTATATGTGTATCTGCATGTGTATGTACATGCAAGCAAATATGAATATGTACATGGGTATATGCGTATCTGCATGTGTATGTATATGTATATATAAAAGTATATGTTGGTATGTATAAGTAAGTATTGTGCATATATATGCATGTATGTATATATGTGAGTATGTGAGTGAATGGCTCTCTCTTCATCTGTTTCCTGGTGCTATCTTCCCAATGCAGAAAACAGCAATCAAGTATAACAAATAAATAAACAAATAAATAAATACATCCCCTTCTTGTATTTTTCAATTTCTAAAAAGGGAAACAGAAGAAGGAGCCAGGCAGGGAGTGCTCATCCTCCTCGA
>JAYMFT010199599.1:0-11700 GCA_038088735.1 Panulirus argus
ATATATATAGCGTTAATGGGATGGCCTTGATTAGGGCCTTAGCTGCCCGTGCCGTCTCAGCTAACATAGGAAAAAAATATCGTATGAATATCGTGCGAATATTGGAGATTGATATGGTGCTGATATCAAGGATCGGCATCGTGCGAATATCGAATACTACTTGATATACCATACTGGTTGATTTACTAACTGTGATTTGTTGTATTCCCCACGGACCTTAGTTGTATCATACATCTGGGCTTTATCATAGAGCTTTATGAGTTTTATTGGATTAAATAATTAACCAGTTATTAAATATTTCATGGGATCACAGATTTGTTATATTATGGGTTTCATCTTATTAACAGTTACTAAATTGGAGAATGGATTTTACCCTATTACAGCGGCCCTTATTGATCTTGGGTTTTATTGGACTTGTGTGTTTTATTGGATTGGCTTTAATGTCACTAGAGTCCGGTTTCACTGGAGTATTACGGTTCCATTTGGGGTATGAAGGGTTTTATTGAAGTATTATAGGTTTTTGGAGCATCATAGGATTTTGTGGGAGCATACTGGGATGTTTGGGAGCATCACCGGGTTCGTTGGAGCATCACAGGTTGTATTAGAGTGCCATAGGTTTTGTTGGAGCATCATTGTTGTTGGTGGAGCATTATAGGTGTTGCTGGAGCATTATAGATTTTGTTGGAGCATCAGAGTTTTTGTTGGAGCGGTCGTCATCGGCTTTTCACATATCTCATTGTATGATGTTCTTGGACGGCCGATTCCCCCGATGACCAATTAGGGCGGAGAGGCTGCAGCCAGCGGTATCGGTTATCGGGTAATCGGATCAGTGATATCTGCCGCACCGGTGGTGGTGGTGGTGGGAACCTCGTTGTTCCGTGAGGCCAAGAGTGTGAATGAAACGCCGGGGTTCCTTGTTGGTGTGCTAGTGTGGATAACATCACACAGAACTGGTACGTCTCTGGCGTGTTCTTGGGGAACAAGTTTGCTGGAGGACACCGAGCCTGGACACGGGCTATACCAGCGCTTCCCACCTTCAGAGAGTATGTGTGAGCCCACAGTACATGCAAGCATAGGAGGGGAGGACCTCCAACATCCCACAACCTCAGCGTTCCTTTTGATACATGAGTCCACCCCAAAAGACATTATTGTGATTGGTGTGAAGTTATCATGAAAATGACGCGTGGATAGGGGTAGTGTTTGGAATAGAATGAGAAGCAGGAGAGGAGAGAGGGACAGATGTAGTGAGAGGACCACTCTGTACTAAGGGATAGTACAGATTAAGAGGGATGATTCAGGACAGGAAGCAGTGGAATGATTGCTTGTGTAAAGGTTTGTGAATGGAGACGTTGGTGTCACGTGATGAATCAACTGTGTAAAGTGTGGAACAAGAGTGAGAGTCGTTCCTCTGGAAGTCTAGATTCGATCATCAGACACTGAACATGGGTCGAAGGTTATTGGAAAGAACTGAAAGGCTGAATGCACTTAATCGTTAACAGATGAACAGAACAGAGTTAAACATAATCCATGCCACCTGCGGTGCATCTTTCCACACCAGATATAGACATCACGTTTTCCTCTGCATTCATGAGATTTATAATTCCTTACACTAATCCTGAGATAAACCTACACAGGAGGGCCTGGGTGTAGTACGAGAGGTCAGGAATTACTTTTCTTTTTTTCGGATTTGGGCAGAGCCAAAGAGAGGATAGGAGAGGAGAAAGGAACACTGACGGTAGATAGGGCTAGGGTGATGTTGTAAGATGTTCCATGTGGCTAGGTTTAGAATAGGGTCATGGAGACGACAGGAGAGGCAAAGGTATATCTAACAATCATAGCCTCTGGTTAGGTTTCGGATAGGGCGAGGGAACATTTCAAGAAATGCAGGAGGAACTGAGAGAGTGGCAGAGGACCCGGAGGAACTAGTAGCTGGGGGAGACGAGGACAGTACCTGGATCTGGGCGATGGTGTCAGCGAAGAAGGCCTTGGGCGTGGTGGTCAGGATGGTGGGGAGGGCGCCTTGCACCAGCGTGTTGGTCCCGATGATCCGCTGACTCAGGGACTGCAAGCCCTTCCGCACCTGAAGAAGGCCATAACGTTTACCGTCACCATCCTGATATATCATCCTTACCTTCTTGCTTACACAGTGGAATTCAAACAGCAAGAGACCATTAGATCCCGTCGAGGCTATTGGTGATGATGGAAGAGATCAGAACCTCATAGATTAGTGTGGTAAGAGTACAGACTCATACAGACGTTTCAAAGAGAGAAAAACCTGTTAACTTTTCATGCAGCTAAGGAGGCGCAAATAATGTCATTCGTCCGCAGTCATAAAAGACTGGCGGCTGTTGGGTTCTTTAGAGATATGAATATGGAGGAGAGAGAGCAGCTGTATCCTGTTGGAGGATTTTAATTTCATTTGGAGAAGAAGCAAAATGCCTTGAATTTATGGAAAGCAAAGACAGACTTACATCAACATTTCTGGCGTAAGATATTTGGTTCTACTGAAAGAACATTGTACCATTATGTTTCATAATTACTTTCAAAGTACTACGTATCCCCATAAATGAGATAAACAAAGAAGAAAACTGGTATGTGATCCTGTCTAATATTATGCTCGTGCTCTTAATGAAATTCATCCAGCTAAATCCTGAAGTCCTCCCCATGCACTGCCCTGCAGCAGATATCACGTCATAGACCATCAGGTCGTCTGTTATGTGTCCTTCTCATGTATTGTTCCCCAGCAAATAACTCCGTAATACGCCATCAGGTCTTCTTTTATCTGTCCGTCCCATGTACTGTCCTCCGGCAGATGACCTCATCATAGATCATCAAGCCTGTTATTTGTCCCTTCCATGTATTGTCTTCCGGCAGATAGCCTCGTCGTAGATCATCAGTTCCTCTGTTATCTGGCTTTCCCACGTATTCTCAGTCCTACCATTACACACACACACACACATGCATGTACTCCCATGTACTCTCAAGTACTCTCGGCGCTCCCCCTGTGCTCCTTACCTCTTTCTCGAGGACGTTACCCCTGTCGTAGATGGCGATCCAACCCATTCGCCAGCCTGGGACGAGGTACCTCTTGGTGAGGCCACCACACGAGAGGACGGGAACATCCTGAGTCAGGGAGGCCAGCGGCTGGTACTCCTGCCCCTCGAACACCTGTTGGAGGAGGGGAAAGAAAGGAGAGAGTGAGGCAGAGACGTAGGGAGAGTGAGGGAGGGAAGACGTACACAGACGTGTTGGGAGGATAAGTCGGACATAGTGCGTGAGCAGGAGAGAGAAACGTAATTGTAGCGTAGAGCGAGTCACAGGGACTCTAACCCCTTGAAACAAAACGGTAATGACCTTAGGGCAAGGTGGTACGGCCGTATATTGGCCTGGCCTTTGACCACACCGAACATAAATTGTGAGGTGGAGAGCCAGTGGGGCGCTGAAAGAAAGATATATTGCAGACAGCGAATGATAGGCAACGGAGATTTGGAAGTACTGAGAGGTTACTCTACGGAAAATGGGGACTAAAGAAAAGGTAGGAAAGTAAGAGAAAAAGTGAGTAATGGAGAAGAGAGTCTCGGAATGTGAGGCAAATGTAGAAAATCGGCGCTTTTAAAGAGCATAATGAGCATATAAGCAACTGTAGTGCATTAGCTTCTTTGGCGAGCGCTCAACTTGCCTGTAATTATTATCATTATTATTATTGTTTATCATTATTATTATTATTATTATTATTATCATTATCATTTTACTTATTAATATTTTATTTATAATTTTCTTTCTTCTTGAGGGGGGGAAGGTGTCAGGACAAAAGGCTGTCTTTACTACGCTTTTATCTTCACTATATCCTTATCACGGCTGCAAGCTAGGTTACGTACCAAGCACGACCAGAGCCCAACACTGGACTTAAACGACATAACCAGAGTCTTCACACTTTATATCTGGGGAAACGACCAGAGCTCCAAACTGGACCCTACCTTACGTAACTTGCCCCAAGCTGGACTCTACTTTACGTAACTTGCCCCAAGCTGGACTCTACTTTACGTAACTTGCCCCAAGCTGGACTCTACCTTACGTAACTTGCCCCAAGTTGGACTTTACCTTACGTAACTTAACCCAAGCTGGACCTTACCTTACGTAACTTGCCCCAAGCTGGACCTTTCCTTACATAACTTGCCCCAAGCTGGACTATACCTTACGTAACTTACCCCAAGCTGGACCCTACCTTACGTAACTTGCCCCAAGCTGGATTCCACCTTACGTAACTTGCCCCAAGCTGAACTCTACCTTAAGTAACTTGCCCCAAGCTGGACCTTACCTTACGTAACTTGCCCCAAGCTGGACATTACCTTACGTAACTTGCCCCAAGCTGGACCCTACCTTACGTAACTTGCCCCAAGCTGGAACCTACCTTACGTAGCTTGCCCCAAGCTGGACCCTACCTTACGTAACTTGCCCGAAGTTGGTCCTACCTTACGTAACTTGCCCCAAGCTGGAACCTACCTTACGTAACTTGCCCCAAGCTGGACTCTACCTTACGTAACTTGCTTATGGAGCGAGTACTAAAGATTATGGAGCGAATACTCAGACTTTGGAGCGAGTAGTCAAGCTTATGGAGCGCATGCTCAAGCTTATGGAGCGAATACTCAAACTTATGGAGCGAGTAGTCAAGCTAATAGAGTGCGTGCTCAAGCTTATGGAGCGAATACTCAAGCTTATGGAGCGAATATTCAAGCTCATGGAGCGAGTACTTAAGACTATGGAACGAATACTCAAACTTATGGAGCGAGTACTCAAGCTTATGGAGCGAATATTCAAGCTCATAGAGCGAGTAGTCAAACCTATGGAGCGAGGACTCAGTCAAGAGAAAGCCAAGCATGGAACTGTAAGGTACCCCACCGTGATGCAGACGCCCTAGTCGATGCAACACGTGCGAATCTTAACTCTCCTCCACCAGAAGGAACTTAAACAGCAACACACACACACACACACACAAAAAGAAGAATGAAGGTTGGTACAGAGGAGACCAAACCAGTTTTTTTTTTTCCCCTTCGGCCTGTTGAGGGTATATGAACGGAACTGGGACGCAACTACCCCACCACCACGGACACAAACGCCACATCACTCTCATTGTAACACTCACAAATAATGACTCTTGCCTGTGTGTCTGATGACTCCCGACTGTGTGTATCAGGTTGCCTATGTGACCAGTGGCTGGCTGGCACGGGGTGGAAGTCTTGTCTGGTCAGTGTCGTCGTCTCCCTAAAGAGGGGGAGAAGGAGGAGGGGGAGAGACAAAGGGTGGAGGGGGGTATGTTGTTTGAAGGCCAGACGAGAGGTCAACAACCATACAAGTTAGGGTCCGTCCGCCTTCCTGACCCTCCTGCTGCCACGGCAGGAGGAGGTGGTCGCTGCCGGGGATACCTCCCCAGTGGAACACCCTCCCCTCCCCTCCCAGTCCCGGTCCCACACACCGCCCACTCCCAGGGGAAGCGTGGAGGCTGAAGGCATGGTGGTGAATGCCAAGTACTCAGCAGAAGTAACGAGTTAGAGATATCAAGATTCTTGGCTTAGCGAACTCGGTGTAGATGTCCGATAACATGCACTAAGTGTTGGTCCAGCATTGTCACATGCTTGACGCGCACTGTGTGACAGCCGGTATTTGTCTAGAGGAAGTATATGAACTCACTCTCGTAGAGCAGTCTTTCTCAGTCGGTGTGACGCAGACCGACTAAGCTCGGTGGGAAGCAAAGGGCATCTACATAGGACGCGAGGTCTTAAGAATTATTATGAAGTTATGGCAATAAAGTGTTGCCTTGCTGAGTATTTTGTGTTTATTCCCTTTTCAACCAGCCCGTGGTTGCAAGAATTTTATTTTGACGTCTGCTTTAGATCCTTTCTGCCATAAGGTAGAAGACAGAATATGATCGCAGCACTTTTCTCCCATATGTCTATGAGAACAACGTCTCCCTGCTGCGGGATGTATGAGAACGAAGACAAAACTGTCTTCACCACTAAACAGCTCTTTGAATCGCTATTTCAGACATGACTTCACGAATCTTCCTGCGTGCCTGTAAATTCACCCAGGGTCGAGCCTGCAACGGTTCAAGTCTTAGTTGCGGTTATCAGTCCGCAGTCCTCCCAGCTCTTCATCCTTCCAGTTAGGCTTGTCGATGAATTCTGTATCAGGCATAGGATATATACATATAGCTTTGTTGAGCTGCCTTTCATTAGGACATTCAATTGCCCATGCAGACTCAGCTAACCACAGGCTACTCAACGATGAGGCAGTCCGACTTATAAACTGACCCAGGCTAACTTCAAAACCTTACCCCACTTTCCGTACGCCGCAATGTTAGTTCACTTTCCCTCTCCTATAGGTATCATTTTGGTTTTTGCTCCCGAGATCTGGTTACTTTTGAGTGCATTATTCGGCAGGCTTTTGCGTCACATGATTACTGTGTGACCGCCGGCAACCCAAGGGTGGGCCGTTTTGAAAACTGTTTCTCTCCCTACACCTCAAAGCTTTGAACTCTCTACCCTCTCATGTCTTTCCCAATATCTACCACCTGGCACTTTTTAGATGACAGATTTTTCACTTCTTGGAAAATTCTTAAATACTTTTAATTGCTTCTTCTTTTTTCTCTTTCATTAACCTCTTCATATTTCAATTAAGGCCCGGACTTTGACTTCACTTTTGTCCGTGACTGGAGCCTCCATCGGAAAAGAAAAGACTCATTTTCGTTATTATATTTTTTTCTTCACAAGTATGCCAATAAGATTTACCCTAAACAAAATTATGCCATTTTTCTATCGCTTTGAATTTCTTATCAACGGTCAGAACGATATCAAAGTTTATTTAAACTCACGAGGTTTCGCTTTCACCATAGTGGGAGCAGGAGTTTTCGACACAGTGATTCTGAGACGTGTCTCAAGAAGTCTCGAGACTCTTGTTTAGGACTGACAAAGGTTCACGAAGACGGGTTTGCCCTCAATAACACCAGATGATGTCAATCCATTGATTGAAGACATCACCCTTTGTCATGCTGCAGGGAAATACGTTCTAGGGGATTATCTGCCCCAGGCGACTCACAGTAAAGTTCCTGTGTAGCTACTGAGTTGTTCCCCTGACATTCGACGCCCCTCTAAGTACGAGGGAGTGGAGAGATAAACGAAACAGGGAATCATTAAGCTATATCTTGACTCTGATTCATGACCGAAGTTCTTCAATCTACAAAAGCAGGATACAAGCTAATCTGCTTTTCTTCAGATTCAAGTCGTATCGTGTACAAGGCAGCAGAAGAGGATATTCCCGCTCTCAAAACACAGCAGACGACTCCACAGTGTCTTTAGAAACATTAGAATTACTGATTGAACGATTTTGTTGTTGTGTAAGACTTATTAGGCTTGTATCCTGGCACACGGAAAGGGGGTGAGAGGGAAGGTGTGTCCTAAGACAGCCCGTCCTTCCATTCTCATCCGCGATCATGTGTTTGATGAAAACATGAACACCCTTGTCACCTTCGTGTACTGGGTACTACCGCATTGCGAAGGTCACTGGGGATCAGATCGTAGAGTGAGGCACCTCCCTACCTCTAGCCCCCCTAGCCCGGAGCCCTGCAGAGAGCAGCAGAAGAGGATATTCCCCACTCTCAAGACGCAGCAGACAAGCTCCACAGGGGTCTAAACAAATTAGAATTACTGAAAGAACGACGCTGTTGTTGTTTGTCGTCGAAGACTCCTTAGGCCATAACCTGGCACGTGGGGAGGGTCTGTCCTTAAACGGACCGTCCCTCCACTCTCATCCGCGATCATGTGAATGACGAGAACATGAATATCTTTTTTACCTTCCTGTTGGGCACTGCCGCTTTGTGAAGGTCACCAGATCGTAGGGTGAGGCACCTGCCTACCTGCTTACTGGCCTCTAGTCCCTAGCCTAGTCCCCCTCCTCCTCCTCCTCCTCCTCCTAGATCTAACCCTTCTTCCCCCGGTCGCCCATCCTAGGCCCCCTCCAACAGGACACCTGGACCTCCCCACCAGCCACGCAGGAGCCGTGCCTCCCCGCCCCAGCCCCAACCCAGGCACGTAGGACCTGCCTGGTAACGGGTCAGCTGATGAACACGTGACGATAACCTCCCACATTGGGGACGGGCGGGCGGAGGGCGCAGCAGCGCAGGAAGAGACAGACACTCTTAAACAGAGAACATCAGACACGCTTTCGTTAGACAAAAGGGAAATCGAAGACAGGAGGAGAGAGAGAGATAGAGAGAGAATATATAAAGTATTTTCCCTAGCATTAAGCTTGCTAAGCTCATACGCCTTTTTTGAACAAGACGTGGGCACCAGCCGAACAAGGTGGTGCTGGCGACCAGTCTGGGGTCCTTGATGCTGGGAGACACCAGCCCAGAAACTTAACCACGTCGACCCACTGGGCGACTCTAGCCACCAGAACGTCTGAATCCGAGGCCTTATACTCAGCGTGGCAAGCTGGGGGCATTTTACAGGTATCTATTGTCTCACATCTTGCCAAATATCTCATCACTATATCCCAACAAATGTTACCGTACATCTCCAGGCAAGAGGTGGTCAGTCCAGTCGCACTCACGACATACCCAAGACTGGAAAATCATCCTCCAAGGCTCAGGTGACATACTGTGAGAGTCCTTGAGTTTCAGCTTCGCCGGAAGGGAGGTTACGAGACTCCAAAACACTAGATATTCATTCCTTGTTTGTGCCAGGGACGAGTAACTCATGTTGGGAGTCGCAATTACAACACGGTTGTAGAAAAGCTCACACTCCTCACAGATTTAGATATGATGTGACAGATCACCATCCAGAAGAAGCCTGGCCCTCCACACAGCCAAGGGTGTAAGGGAGCGATGAGTGCTCAGGTGTGTGCATGTAAAGCCATCGGCAGTGTGACGGGTTCGGATGGCCATGACGATGTGCGTTGTCTTATTGGATTTGACGAATCTGATAACGCAGACAGCCTCAGCCACGAAGCAAAAGTTATAACGAAGTTTATGTAAAGTACCAAGAGATGCAGGAAAGTGTTAATGATCCTCAAGAGTTTCTCACAGTTCAGTGGTCCTCCTTCTCTCCTCTTCTTCCTCTGGAAGCCTAAAGGAATGACACTGACCTCTCGGCCATAGGGAATATCATTAAAGCCAGCCGCTAGAGACGTTCGTAAGACTCCCACCTTCGTCTCCACGGACGAACGGCATCTTCTGGAATCTTTTCATATCATTTCGTAAAGCGTTTGAATGAGTATCGTGTCCTTTTTTTTTTTTTCATCCTTTCGCTCGGATACTGTTGTTTATTGCCATACGAGTGTTGATGAATATGGTTCATAGAGGAACTCATCATCTGACACTCGTGTTTACGGTTCGTACAGCAATTCATGAACTGCCGAATTCTTCACTAAATTGATGAATTCTTTCACCACATTTTTGTCTCTGTTGTCACCAGTGACTGTCACCAAATTCGTAAATCTGAGGATCTTTTTTTTTTATAAATCTCAGAAAAATAGAGACGTCACCATCAACCTTTTAAAATATCACGAAACAAATATAATTCAATACCTTCCATGTCGTACCGGATGAATTCTTAAAAGATTCATTTCCAATCCTAAAGTCCGTGTCTCAGAGCAGCCACCCGAACCCCAGTTCCAAATCATTCTCCTCGCCCATTCTGAATCCTAAAATCCCGAAAATCACTCACCAAAAGACGATCTCCCATAATTTTCATTATGACAATCTGTGGATTACCAGTTCTTCCATCGTTTCATAACTTAACCTTAAGATAAGAAAGCCTAGCTGCTACAGCCTTAAGATAAAGAGAGCCTATCTTGCTCTCAAAGTTATTGTGCGATTGTCTTACTGCTCACACAACAATGTTGAAGATCTCATCCAGGTCCTTCAGCATCTCACAAGATACTTAGAACACAAAAGAGTTGCTCACTGAATGGTCGTACACCTCAAATACTCGATTTTAGCAACTGAAAGAAAAGACAGAAGTAGTAATATCCATCTTCTCACAAGAAAGAAAGGGAAATCTTGCCGCTCACAAAAATGGTGGCGTATCTTAGGTACTACGAGAAGGAGAAGTGATGTTTAGTGCTCACAAAGTAGTCGTAGATCTCATCGGCTATGATCGGGACCTTGTTCCTGTTGGCGATGTCCAGGATGGCCCTCAGGTGCTGGGCGCTGTAGACGGAGCCGCACGGGTTGGAAGGGTTGTTGACGACGATGGCCGCCGTGTCTTCATCGATTATGTCCTCCAGCATGGCGAGGTTCGCCTCCCAGTTGTTCTCGGGCTGACAGGAGGAGACAGACGGGAGGGCTGTTATAGACTGTCTCATGTGTGAGTGTGGTGGAAGGTGGTTATATGGTTTTAGTGGTGGAGGGGCCGCTACATTTACTATGGAGTGGTGTGGAGGGTTTTCATGGTTTGTGTGGAGTGGTGGAGGGTCGTCACAGTTCGTGGGGAGTGGTGGAGGGTCGCCACAGTCTGTGGTGGAGAGTCGTCACAGTTTGTGTGGAGGGTCGTCATAGTTTATGTGGAGTGGTGGAAGGTCGTCACAGTCCGTGTAGAGTGGTGTATGGTCGTCACAGTTTGTGTGGTGGTGGAGGGTCGTCACAGTTTGTGTGGAGTGGTGTGGAGGGTCGTCCCAGTGTGTGTGGAGTGGTGTGGAGGGTCGTCCCAGTCTATGTGGAGTGGTGGTGGAGAGTCGTCGTAGTCTGTGCCATGAAGCACGGAAGATACCCAAGGGTGTGAGTTATAGGAGCATTACGTCATGGAGGAGTCCCCGGAGGTTGCCACATTCTGTGACTGAGTGCGGGAGTTGCCATGCTGTGTGGGATGGAGTTGCCATAGAATGTGAATTCTGAAGTGTGCCACAGCATGTGGTGTGCAAGGGTTGCCATACTATGTGGCTGGTAGGGAGAGGTTGATTGCGAGCGAATAGAAGTGGGGTTGACACAGTATGCGCTTTGCAGTTGTTGCCATACTATGAGATGGGGTCTCATGGTATGCGAAAAGAAGTTGCCACAGTCTGCCTAGTGCTATACTATGGGCAAGGAGAAGGAGTTTCAACGCTCTAAGAAAAAATTGAGGATTTTCTCTGTAGGTCTAAGTGTTGTAAATCACGTTATACATAAATCTCGTGTATGTAATTTTTTTTTTTTTTTAAGGATTTGAGCACGAGATATTTTGATCGTAAATGAGTATGTAGGGGGAGGAGGCGAGGATTCTAACTATACATGAGCGTTGCAGGGATTCTGACTATAGATAAAGTGAGATGAAGATTCTAAAAGAAAAAAGCTTTTATTATGGTCACTTGAGTTGATGCAAAGCTTGTGGGGCAAATTGCATGAGAAAGTTATTTTTAGAATTTTATTCACTTACGCCTTTCCTTAAGACTAAAGTTCCTGAATCTCCATAAGACTGTAATAAATCTATGTTTTCATGTGTTCGGTCTCTAAACCGCACAGTTCTTGAAGAAATGGAAGGCCGCTCTGTCTAAGTTAAGATTCTTTGAGGGTGAAGAGGAATAGTGAATATCTACAAGTTCTGTGATTTCCATTTGAAGGATTTTAATGACGTTCACAGAGTCTCGTTTTCTTAATAGTTCCATCCTTCAGCACTTGTAAACGTAAACAGTAAATATATGTATATATATATATATATATATATATATATA
>JAYMFT010199610.1:0-11700 GCA_038088735.1 Panulirus argus
GTGGGATATATATATATATATATATATATATATATATATATATATATATATATATATATATATATCTTTACGTATATATGTGTAAGAACAGCTACGAGGCGAAAATCCATAAACAGTGTTGGAAAGCAGTATAATCACCGGCAGAAACTGCTAACGAGCCAAGTTGCCTCGTTAGACACGGTAAGGTAATGCAGTGTCTTGCTGTGTTTGGTCATTAGACCCGGCACGTTGGTGGCAGCACGAACGACCATTACCTTTGCCTGGATCACCAGGCGAAGAAGGACGCCTTCCGGAGCACGTGACTGCCCCACCGATATTGTCAAGTGAAAGTTTAAAGACAATGTTGTGGTCTTCAGTAGGGGGTCTCTGGAAGCCTATATAAACAAAGCTGTCTCTGTTTAGTCACCGGGGTCATTAAGGGTGAAAGTCTTCCGGGTCATTAAAGTAAAAGTTTAATTATAAGAGGTGAGGCTTATAAAAGTCTCTTGCTTTAAGAGGCTTATTTGAGGTTCTGAACAGAGGGGACGTGGGCAAAGCCTCACCAGTCTCCCACTCCTTCACACTTACATTTGGTCACTACGCACGACCACGATACAGGCATCAGAACGCACTGATGCCGTTGGTAACGGAAGCATTTCCCCGCACTGCGCCTGACTGACACCTGCCGACCGTGGAATGAACGCCAGTCTTCTTAGGAAGGTGTTGGAGCAGTGGTCCACCCTCAGCCCTGGATTCCTGGGTTCCTGGAAGTCACATGCGTCTCCTCTTTGGAAGGACGTCGGCCGGTGGCATGGGCATTCGACCCTCACTTCATGGTACAAATACCAGAAGGTGAAACCGGTTACCCCACATCAGGTACCCGGGGATCAACGCTAGGTCTAATGCAGCGCCTTGTGGAGTGAGGACGTGTCTGTCCCTTCAGCAAAAAGGATTCTCCACCTCCTCCAGCCGTTATCCCCCTTGCATTCCACCCCTTTCCGTTCACATTACCCGAAGATACACTTCCCACGTCGACCAGCGTGTCAGTAACTTATCTGCCGAAGACATCAGAGTGATAATGCCATCGTTAATGATGATGATGGCTTTATATATCATTATCATATTTACTATCATCATAATCATTATCATATAAACCCTATGGCCCCTTCTCCTGAGTCTCCTCCAGCTTCAAGGCTGCGATACGCACTCAGTAGCAGGGAAAAGGTGGACTCCTTTGAAGAGAGAGGTTCTTTGACGGGACTGCTGTGTCGTCAGATGATACAGCCTCGCCAAAGGTGACTTTTACCTCGCGGGGTAACCTCAAGCAGGCGGAGTCTGGTTACGCCTGGTGTCTTCAGTCCTCAACATATTCCCGTGGATCCATTCCCCTGATGGGGAGGTGCCAAACAAAAGGGAATCCTACTGGGAAGGAGTCTTAGGCCTAAGGTGTTCTGGCAGCCTCAGCCGACTCATAATCCAAGGTTCTGTGTCTCCAGGAAACATACACACTTGACGGAAAGACTGATGGAGGATCAGAGAGACGCAGGTTCTAACAACACAATGACAAGTTGATGTCTTATAATGACGAGAGAGAGAGAGAGAGAGAGAGAGAGAGAGCAGAAAAGAAAAGGAATTTTGCTGACAAATACGATGGACGAAAATGACAGGACATTTTTCAACTGAGTTTCCATGAGACGCTTGAGTACGTCAAATGAGCAACTACGGGCGCTCTTCGGCAAGCCTGGACAATCACAGGTGCTGTTCAGAAGGCCTGAACAACCACGGCCGCTGTTAAACCAAGTCTGAATAACCACGGAAGCTAATCAACATCTCTGAACAACTACAGCCACTTCTCGACAAGCCTGAACAATCACAGATGCCGTTGGGCAAGCCTGCAAAACCAGAGCCGCCGTTCAACAAGTCTGAACACCAAAGGAGCTGTTTGACAAGTCTGAACAACCACAACAACTGTTCAGAAAGTATGAATAACCACATCTATTTTTCATTAAGTCTGAACAAACGAAAAAGCTTTTCAACAAGGATGAACAACTACCTTAATCAATGAGCAACTTCAAAAAATACAGGTACTCTTGAACAAGGATAAACAAACAAAGCCACTCATGTACAAAATTCAGAAAATACAGTATTGCTGAACACAACTGAACAAACGCATTCACTTTTATATAAGCTTTAGTAAGTAAAGTAAGCTTTTGAAGAAGTTTGAACATCTGCCGTTATTGTTCAACAAGACTTGATAATGAAAACAACAGCAAAATTTTCTGAACAAAATTCAACAAGTTTAAGCCATTGACGAACAAGAATTAACACATAAAGACAGAGGTGAACAAGCCTTAATACCATTAGAGACAGCTGAACATACGTGAAATGCACACACTATTGAACAAATCTCACAAACAAATCGAAGTGGAAAGGATCTTAATATATGAAATCAAGGGTGAACAAGTCTAAACACAAATGAACAACATTACCAGCGAGAGTTGTCTTTAGTTCAGAATGGGCAGCTGTAGCTATATACCGGAATAAAACTCGGTTCACTGTTACATGAATGCCACTCAAGCTGTCCTTGGTGTTCGTCCTGGGAAGAAACAGCGTCAGCTGGGGTCGAGGGGGTCGGGGCTAAAAAATATAGTCAGCAACACGAAGCTAGTTCTTTCAAGTACTACAATTACCACTAATGCATAGCCATCACTAAGGCTACCGTTTATTGCATGATGAATATGCGATGCTCAAAATTGAAAACGGATATCAGATTCTTGATATATATATAGCCGCCATGATCTTGAAAGTCTTAATTCTCAACCATCCAGTAGAACCTGAATACTTGTCTGGATACGGTAGTTTCCACATGCAACTGCGACTCTGGCTTTTGTAGATTAAATCATATATATATATATATATATATATATATATATATATATATATATATATATATATATATATGCAGAACCTTCACTTCACCGTGAAGAAGAAATCCACATTCACACAGATTTTTGGAGTAAACACTAGAAATCCGAAGGGTAGAGAGTTTCTGGCAACACAAACTGATAACCTCTCATCTTCAGTTTTCTACTTCGCTGCATCAGAAGGCTAGCGATCCAATGTCGTCATTTACCAGACTTATTTAAGCCATTCGTTACGCCGCCCACACACTCTCATCGAGCGATCCAATCAGACGGGGGGAGAAGATTTATGGTGAAGTTTCCTGTTTGAATTGTGGAAGCATCTACGTTTGACCTGGGGAAGTATCTACGTCTGACTTGTGGAAGCATCTACGTTTGACTTGTGAAAGTATCTACGTTTGACTTGTGGAATCATCTACGTTTGACTTGTGAAAGCATCTACGTTTGACTTATGGAAGCATCTATGCTTGATTTGTGGAAGCATCTACGTTTGACTTGTGGAAGCATCTACATTTGAATTGTGCCAGCATCTACGTTTGATTTGTGGAAGCATATACGTCTGACTTGTGGAAGTATCTACGTTTGACTTGTGGAAGCATCTACGATTGACTTGTGGAAGCATCTTCGTTTGATTTGTGGAAGCATCTACGTTTGACTTGTGGAAGCATCTATGTCTGACTTGTGGAAGCATATACGTTTGACTTGTGGAAGCATCTACGTTTGACTTGTGGAAGAATCTACGTTTGACTTGTGAAAGCATCTACGTTTGACGTGTGGAAGCATCTACGTTTGATTTGCGGAAGCATCTACGTTTGACTTATGGAAACACCTACATTTGACTTGTGGAAGCATCTACGTTTAAATTGTGGCAGTATCTACGTTTAAAATGTGCCAGCATCTACGTTTGATTCGCGGAAGCATCTACATTTGACTTATGGAAGCATCTACGTTTGATTTGTGGAAGCATTTACGTCTGACTTGTGGGAGTATCTACGTTTGACTTGTGGAAGCATCTACGATTGAATTGTGGCAGAGTCTACGTTTGACTTGTGGAAGCATCGAAGTTTGACTTGTGGAAGCATCGAAGTTTGACGTGTGGAAGCATTTACGTTTGACTTGTGGAAGCATCGAAGTTTGACTTGTGAAAGCATCGAAGTTTGACTTGTGGAAGCATCGAAGTTTGACGTGTGGAAGCATCTACGTTTGACGTGTGGAAGCATCTACGTTTGACGTGTGGAAGCATCTATATTTGGCTTGTGGAAGCATCTACGTCTGAAATGTGGAAGAATCTCCGTTTGACTTGTGGAAGCAACTACATTTGACTTGTGAAAGCATCTACGCTTGAATTGTGGCAGCATCTATGTTTGATTTGTGGAAGCATCTACGTCTGACTTGTCTAAGTATCTACGTTTGACTTGTGGAAGCATCTACGTTTGACTTGTGGAAGCATCTACTTCTGACTTGTACAGGTATCTACGTTTGACTTGTGGAAGCATCTACATTTGACTTGTGGAAGCATCTACGTTTGAGTTGTGGAAGCACCTACGTTTGACTTGTGGAAGCATCTACGTCTGACTTGTGAAAGTATCTACGTTTGACTTGAAGCATCTACATCTGACTTGTACAGGTATCTACGTTTGACGTGTGGAAGCATCTACGTTTGACGCGTGGAAGCATCTACGTCTGAATTGTGGAAGGATCTCCGTTTGACTTATGGAAGCATCTACGTTTGACTTGTGAAAGCATCTACGTTTGACTTGTGGAAGCATCTACGTTTGACTTGTGGAAGCATCCACGCTTGACTGGTGAAAGTATCTAAGTTTGACTTGTGAAAGCATCTACGTCTGACTTGTGGCAGCATCTACGTTTGACTTGAAGCATCTACATCTGACTTGTGGAAGTATCTACGTTTGACTTGTGGAAGCATTTACGTTTGACTTGTAGAAGCATCTACGTTTGACTTGTGAAAGCATGTACGTTTGACGTGTGGAAGCATCTACGTTTGACTTGTGGAAGCATCTACGTTTGACTTGTGGAAACATCTACATTTGACTTGTGGAAGCATCTACGTTTGATTCGTGGAAGCATCTACGTCTGACTTGTGGGAGTATCTACGTTTGACTTGTGGAAGCATCTACGATTGAATTGTGGCAGAATCTACGTTTGACGTGTGGAAGCATCTACGTCTGACTTGTGGAAGCATCTATGTTTGACGTGTGAAAGCATCTACGTTTGATTTGTGGAAGCATCTACATTTGACATGTGAAAGTATCGAAGTTTGACTTGTGGAAGCGTCTACGTTTGACGTGTGGAAGCATCTACGTTTGACTTGTGGAAGCACCTACGTTTGACTTGTGGAAGTTTCTACGTCTGAATTGTGGAAGCATCTCCATTTGACTTGTAGAAGCATCTACTTTTGACTTGTGAAAGCATCTACGTTTGAATTGTGGCAGCATCTACGTTTGATTTGTGGAAGCATCTACATTTGACTTGTGGAAGCATCTACGTTTGATTTGTGGAAGCATCTACGTCTGACTTGTGGGAGTATCTACGTTTGACTTGTGGAAGCATCTACGATTGAATTGTGAAAGTCTCTACGTTTGACGTGTGGAAGCATCTACGTTTGATTTGTGGAAGCATCTACGTTTGACTTGTGAAAGTATCGAAGTTTGACTTGTGGAAGCATCTACGTTTGACGTGTGGAAGCATCTACGTTTGACGTGTGGAAGCATCTACGTTTGACTTGTGGAAGTATCTACGTCTGAATTGTGAAAGCATCTCCGTTTGACTTGTGGAAGCATCTACGTTTGACTTATGAAAGCATCTACGTTTGAACTGTGGCAGCATCTACGTTTCATTTGTGGATGCATCTACATTTGAATTGTGGAAGCATCTACGTTTGATTTGTGGAAGCATCTACGTCTGACTTGTGGGATTATCTACGTTTGACTTGTGGAAGCATCTACGATTGAATTGTGGCAGAATCTACGTTTGACTTGTGGAAGCATCTACGTTTGACTTGTGGAAGCATCTATGTTTGACTTGTGGAAGTATTTACGTTTGACTTGTGGAAGCATCTACGTTTGACGTGTGGAAGCCTCTACGTTTGACTTGTGGAAGCATCTACGTTTGACTTGCGAAAGTATCGAAGTTAGACTTGTGGAAGCATCTACGTTTGACGTTTGGAAGCATCTACGCTTGACGTGTGGAAGCATCTACGTTTGACCTGCTGAAGCATTTACGTCTGAATTGTGGAAGCATTTCCGTTTGACTTGTGGAAGCATCTACGTTTGACTTGTGAGCTTCTACGTTTGAATTGTGGCAGCATGTACGTTTGACTTGTGGAGGCATCTACGTCTGACTTGTCTAAATATCTGCGTTTGACGTGTTGAAGCATCTACGTTTGATTTGTGGAAGCATCTACGCTTGACGTGTGGAAGCAGCTACGTTTGACTTGTGGAAGCATCTACATTTGACTTGCGGAAGCATCTATGTTTGATTTGTGGAAGCATCTACGTTTGAATTGTGGAGGCATCTACGTTTGACTTGTGGAAGCATCTACATTTGACTTGTTTAAGCATCTACGTTTGAATTGTTGTAGCATCTACGTTTGAATTGTGGAAGTATCTACGTTTGACTTGTGCCAGCATCTACGTTTGACTTGTGGAAGCATCTACGTATGTTGCATTTATGGGAAGGCTATACACATCTCGATGGTTACTGCGTAGAAAAACCATGACTTATATGTCACTACCAGTTCTGCATAAAAAAAAATGTATCTTATCTATGCTTACAAACTTACACATCATAAAACTAATAAAGAAATGCATTGTTTAAACATATGTTTAACACTTTCCTTCGGCGTTCGCTGGCTGTTCATGCGTTCGCTGTACATGCTTGCTTGTTATACTGTATGTTCGGTCGCCGGCTGTCCTGTAACCTGATTACAATGTAAAAATTTAATATATAATTATAATAATACCTATAATATTTAAGAATGTTTCTTGCAACGGATTCAGTTCACGATCTGTCCAAACTCGAGCCCGGCAGGGTTAAGTTTTAGAACCTTTGGTTAAGTTAGGTTTGGTTCTTAGTGCAACCTAGATTGGTTTAGTGCTGAGTTGTCCTTAGGTTGGACTGGTTTATGTTTATGCACCTGGTCATGAGAAGAAAGATCTTGAGAGGCAAGTGGTTTAGGAGCAGCTGAGTGAGTGTGTGCATTAAATTCTAGATTACGTCCTACGGCTGGTCCTAGGTTGAATCCTTAGGTTAGGTCCCAAGTTAGGAAAGATTTCATTGTAAGGTCCTTAGGTTAAATTAGGTCCTAATTTGACTTAGACTAAAACTCAAATCACCTCGCGTGAACACAGCTCTACCAGTTCCAAGTCTGATGAAATCAGGGACTAGAATAAGAACTGGAGACACTCCCTAATATTAGAGCCCATATTGTTTTGAAGTGTAGACTGAATATCTGCATCATAATTAGGTCACAGAACAGCCAGCCAACGCATCGAGGGAGCGTGCTAAAAATACATTTAAACTACGGTTCTGCAATAAAGTTTACGTTGAATATTATAAAAGAATAGTTAATTTTATGCGAATCATTTTCAGTGTCAAACGTGTATATACTGTAAGCCAATGGCTATGCAAATAAATTTAAAAATACAAAGTCAATTTAAAAAACATGAAATTCAAATATAGTTTATTTTATGAACAGCCTTTTTCTTTTCGTGTTGAGATCAATAGTATCTTGGCTCACACAGTACCATGATCATAAGAAATACTCGAGAAAATCTAACAGGAAGAAAATCTTTTAAAAGGCTAACTTGAGCGCTTAACTTTTCAACCACTTCATCGGTACAAAGCCTCATGAAGGGCGAGGCGGCCGAGGACGTTCAGTTACTTGATCTCGACTTCACAGAAAACGCGTCCCACATTGAAGGTAAACCACGGGAGTTTACTTTATGTTGCAAGAGGCATACTTGAGAAAGGGAACGTCTCAGTCTAACAGTCATATCCACGACAGGCACCTAACTATGTAATCTTTGTCTAAACATTTTGAGTTCGACGGTGTGACCTGAAAACGACAATATGAGCACGACTGGGACAACCGTTGTGTATGCTGTTCATACCCAAGTGTCGGAGCTTTTTAATTAAAGGGTCGTCATGTCGTGTTCAAGGGTCGTAACGTCGTGCTCAATAGGTCAACTGGAAAAAAGTTCATTGCGTCGATGTTGATGGTCATCATCATCGTGCTAAATGTCGTCCAGTTCAGCTGAACAGTTGTCGTGAAGTCATGATTTTGTTCATGCGAGGCGTCACCTTGATTTATAAAGCAGGGTTCATACGTATACCAGAGTCAATATTCGGACCTTTTTCATATTTTCTGGTCCAATGAAACAATTATCAAACCCACTGTTTTACAATAGTATTAAGTTTATATATAGAATGTAAGCATTACCAGTTCTGAAGAAGTATGATTTCACAGTCACAATATCAGCATCAAAATATAGATAATCATTTCAGATCCTTTAAAGGAGACAAGATAAAGTTTATGGTTATATCACCAGTGGGCTATTCTAATTTTCACGCGCTATGGTCGAATTCAGACTACACAGCAAGTTTAAGGACACTTACCATGCTTCCTAACCTGAATTTTTTATTTTCAAAAGCCACATTTATTCATATTTTCTTTTTCTTCCCAAGACGTAAGCCATTTATGTAAAAGCCACCGTATTGTTGTTAAATGTCATATTGTTTTTCATAAATGTCACCGTGTTTGAATTAAATGTCTGTTTATGAGGGTCGCCGCGTTTAGGCTAGATGTCACTTGGTTTGCGCTAAATATCACCTGGTTTGTGCTTAGTCAATGTTCATTTTCTAATTACTGTGTTTGTGATGCTACTATGAGCCAACGTTTAATGTTTTTGGGTTTAAATGTTGGTTAGCATGTCACAAGTCACTGAGCACAGGTGTCAAAGGTCAAACAGTACGTGTCAAGGACCAGTGAATGCGTCAGGTCATCCATCATACCTGCGTCAGACGTCACCATGTCTGTGGTAAAGGTCAGTGTGTTTATAATGATAGAGGCGACGCTACGCCTGTCAACACCCTCAACGTATCCCTCCGCTGCCGCCGCCACCATCACTGGCTGCAGCTGAGCCCATTAACAGCCGTTTGAGCAAACTCTGACAGGCACCACACGAGGCTACTAGTCCCTGAATAATATTTCATACTAAAAGATTCTTTGCAAAGAGAGAACCATATAACGACTCCCTTTTTTTTCTTTACCTACATATTTCAGATATCTGTAGGAGCCTGTCCTCGAATTTCAAAAACAGATTTACGCATCATTCTAAAGCATATACCAGCTTAAATAAAAAAAAAAAACAGAAAATTATGAAACTCTTACATTTATTATGTCAAAGGAAAAAGTTTTCCCCCCTGTTTAATTAAGCCATATTTTCGGGTGATTAAAATTCTAGCTGGTAACTCATAATGACGTCACAGTACATGACAATTGATTTACTTTCAAATGAAGTGCTAATTTTTTTCTATTTTGTCTTTTGATAACTTATGCATATATGTGCTTATTGCTCTACATATTAGTACTGTAAGTTAAAAAACTCAGAATATTTTCTAAAAATGGATTTTATCGTATCCTACGTTTATGTAACGAAACATATATACTTTATATATACAGAGAGAGAGAGAGAGAGAGAGATTAGGTGAGGTTAAATGAAGCAAGGGGAGTGGGTGATGGATAGGATGTATTTAGGGAAGCAGTAATGGCATGTGCAAGAGATGCATGTGGCATGCGAAAGGTGGGAGGTAGGCAGATTAGGGAGGTAGTGTGTGGTGGGATGAAGAAGTATAGTTCTTAGTGAAAGAGAAAAGAGAGGCGTTTGGCCGGTATTTACAGGGAAGAAGTGCAAATGAGAGTTGGCGTAAGAGACTATCAGTAAACTTTATTATGAAGAAGATGTTTTGGTAAAATATTTTGGAAGAAGGTAAACAATGTGCGAAAAACAAGAGAACACACAGGAATATCGGCGAAGGGGGCAAAAGGGGAAGTGATAAAAGGTAGTGATGAAGTGAGGAAGAGATGGAGTATACTGCACGACTGTTGAATGTGTTTCCTGATAGGGTGGCAGATTTAGGGTGTTTGGATCAGAGCGGTATGCGAAGTGAGAGTCATGGACTATGGTTGCGTGAAGAGGGAAGAGGTGGTGAAAGCCGTACGTAATATGAAATGTGGCATAGCGGATGGAGCGGAAGGCATAGCAGTTGAATTTCTTAAGAAAGTGGCTGACTGTGTTGTTGCTTGATTGTTGAGGATTTTCAATGCATGCATGGATCATTGTGAGGTGCCATTGTATTGTGTATAGTGCCAGTGGAAAAAGCACTGGTGAGCTTTTAGAATACATAGGTATAAGTTTGTTGAGTATACCTGGTAAGTTATATAAGAGAGTATTTATTGAGAGGGTGAAGGTATGTACAGAGCATCAGACTGGGGAGGAGCAGTGTGGCTTCAGAAGTGGTAGAGGATATGTGGATAAGGTGTTTGCTTTACAGAATGTGTGAGAAATACTTAGAGAAAGAGATGGATTTGTATGTGGCATTTATGGATCTGGATAAAGCAAATGATAAGGTTCATAGAGATGCCTTGTGGAAGGTCTTAAGAATATACGGTGTGGGGGTAAAGCTGCCAGAAGCAGTGAAAAGTTTTTGTCAAGGGTGTAAGGCGTGTGTACGACGACGAAAGGGGAGTGATTGGTTCCAAATGAAGGTTGGTCTGCGGCAGGGATGTGCGATGTCACCATGGTTGTCCAATTTTTCCATGGATGCGGTGGTGAGGGAGGTAAACGTGAGAGCCTTGGAGAGAGGGGCAAGTATGCAGAGTTTGGGGAATGAGAGGGATTGGCAAGTGAGTCAGTTGTTGTTTGCTGGTGATGATACAGCGTTGGTGGTAGATTCAAGTGAGAAACTGCAGAAGTTAGTGATTGAGTTTGGAAGTGTGTGAAAGGAGAAAGTTGTGTGTAAATGTGAATAGAAATGTTATTAGTTCAGCAGGGTTGAGGAACAAGTTAGTTGGGGTGTGAGTTTGAATGGAGAAAAATTGGCGGAAGTGAAATGATTCAAATACCTAGGAGTGGACATGGCAGCATACGGAACCATGGAAGCGGAAGTGAGTCGTAGGGTGGGTGAGGGGGCGAAGGCTCTGGAAGCGCTGAAGAATGTGTGGAAAGAGATATCGTTATCTGAAAGGGTAAATGGGCATGTCTGAAGGTATAGTACCCCCAACAATATCATACGGTTGCTATGCATGGCCTATAGATAGGGTTATGCGGAGTAGGGTGGAAGTGTTGGAAATGAAATGTATGAGGACACTATGTAGTGTGAAGTTGTTTGATCGAGTATGTAAAGAAAGGGTAAAAGATAAGATTTGACCGGTCTAAATCCCGTTGCTTATGGACATGAGACGAAGATTATTCGATTACTAGTCATTGATTCGTCATTTCATCATAAACGAGTGGTCAGCGTAACAAATTACCATGCAAATGGTACGAGGTTCGAATCCTTGCTGTTGGAAGGCATTCCGTGGTATATTCGTGTGTGTATATATATATATATATATATATATATATATATATATATATATATATATATATATTCCACAAAAACCCACTATTCAGAGAGTGAAAAGCAGAATAACAGGAGTACTGTATAATTTCGGTCTACATCCTGAGACCCTCTTCAGCAGAATGAGAGAGAGTACAAAGCTATGCAAGGGTTAGGT
>JAYMFT010199632.1:0-11700 GCA_038088735.1 Panulirus argus
TATATATTCATATCCTTTGCCCAAGCCAAGTACCCATTTTATCGACCTACCCCTCGGGGTGGATGAACAGCTGGGCTGACTGCAGACTGACTGCCGCAACCAGGATTCGAACCTATGCGCTCGACCCTGGGCGGCCCGTGAATGCGTCACGGTCAACACTACTATCAATATTGAAGGAGACGACCTGACGTCTAATTCGAAACTTATATCTTAGCATTAGATGACGAGGGTTTTGCTCTCAGTAAGTAGGAAATGTAAGTAAGAAATGAGGAACTGAATGTAACAGATCATAGAAGCTACGTCGTGTGTCTCAGCAAGTCAGACATACATCGAGGGAATATAACACGTGTGTGTGTGTGTGTGTGTGTGTGTGTGTGTGTGTGTGTGATCAAAAGGTTCGGGCTTTACAGTAAGGTTATTTAAGATCAAAGAGGACAGCGAATTCTTAAGGTTATACTCAAGGAAGTTATGGAAAATACGAATAACATCAGTCTATCGCAAAATTTCACTCAGGTATGTCACATACCAGCCATATATATAATCTGAAATGGGGGGTGAGGGGGGGGGTTCGGAGAATTCCAAGGGGAGGGGGGAGGGGGGGTGTTAGGTCACCTGGGGTCACCTCAGGCCCATCTGGCCATGACTGGTGAGGGGAAAGTAAGTTAGGCAACCACTAGGAAATGGAATCCAACCCTGACCTCTGGACAGACCATTGCCATGTCCGCTGGCCGGCCACTTTGCCAATTGAAAATTTAATTTAGACTTGGCAAGATTGTGAGAACTTCTACAGAGACGAGCTGATTGGCTGATCCAAGGACGGTGATGGGGGCAGGAGGGAGGAGGAGAAAAGAAGAGGAGGAGGAGGAGGAGGAGGAAGAGGATGAAGAGGAGGAGGAGGAAGGGGAGGAGGAGGAGGAGAAGGAGGGGGAGGAGGAGGAGGAGGAGGAGGAAGGGAAAGTGGAGGGGGGAGCAAGAGACGGGATGGAGGTAGAGATGGAGGGAGGGTTGAGTGCAAGGAAGGAATGGGTAAAACATTACGAAGGGAACAATATAGGAAAGGGAAAGGAAAACGGAGAGTGCAGTAGTGGACGGATGACAGGACAGGAGGAGAAAAAGGGAGAGAGTGTTGCGATGGGGCTGGCTGGAAGAGAGAGTGCTATGAGACAGATTCTGGGAGGAAAAGAATAGAGAGAAGGAGGGTAGATGGATAAGAAAGACGGATAAAATTGCTGAAGAAGAGGGGAGGGAGTCTGGATGGAGAGGTTAGGATTATCGTGGGGAGGGCACGCATAGTGAAGGACTGTCTAAGATAAGGACTGGCTAGAAGAAGGACTGGTTGGGAGAAGGACTGAGTAGGTGGGGGACTGGCTAGGAGAGGGTCTGGATAGGAGGAGGACCGGCTGGTGGGAGGACTTGCCCGCAGGGAGGAGGCGGTGGATGGGCGGATCTAGTCATCATTAACCGGTACTCAAACCAGCCTCCCCGTCTCACTGCACCAGCCACATGATCCTGCCCCCAAGACCTGCACGTGCCTCGTGTACCTGAATCCACGTGGGTCTGTGTGCAGTGGGTTCAGCGTGAGGCTAATGAATGCACCAGTGCCTCCTCACTCGTAATCTGCCAGCAATGTGGAGTCTCGTCCAAACTGTGGCCGATGAGAACTGGAGTGCATGGGAGATGATGGAGAAGAGTTGGCTTCATTTTAACAGATATACGAGATGTTTTATCATTATCTCCGGAGTATAATAAGCTGATAAAGTCTTGTCCAATAAAGACATTTATTTGGATCTTAACTGGCACACCCCTTCAGTTAAACTTCCTGGACTCTTACGTTCACATATGCATTTTTGTTTAACATCGAACTTCACCTGAACATGAACGTAAGTAATTCATCACTCAACGCACCTCACGGCGATCACATAGAGGCAGTTCCCAAGCAACGAACATTAAGCCCCAAAAATGCCAAAAAACTAATATTCCAGGATTCAATAAGATTTCTTTTACATCTTCCTTTTTCGTGCGGAATCATCTGCTGGTTGGCGGGAGGAAGAATTCCACCCAAGTGACCAGTTAAAGGATGACCTCCTTTGATATGTGGAACTCGATCCTTCAATATTGAAGACATACAAAAGTTCTCTTAACTTGGTAATACGTCTTTCACTTCTCTTGGAAAACTCATATCGCTTTATCGCTCCCGTCTCCCCTTCTGATTCCCTTTCCGTCTTTTAATCAATAAACTTTTCAGTATTTCATTCGTTTGCTTCCACACCCGACGACACTCTTCTTGTTTCTTCTCACTATCATTTTTTTCTTTAGCTTAACTTTCTAATCTTCATCGATACAGATTAAGAAAAGTACGTCTCGAACCAACTGGTGCAGGAGTATATCTACTCAAGACTACTGAAAGATGCTAGCCGGCAGTTAGACCTACTAATCACCAAAATATTCAACACCTCACTGCGGGAGGGACAAGTCCTCGACGACTGAGAGCCAGACAACGCAACAGCAATTTCCAAAATCGGTGACGAGAAATGCGCTTCGAGCTACCGCCCCGTTGGCCTCGCTCCGGTTTGAGGTAAAGTATTAGAAACAATGATTTGAGATGTAACAGTTAAATTCCTGAGAGATAATAGATTAATAATCGACGGTCAACATGGATTCCGGATCTAAAGATAATGTTTAACGAATATGATTGATTTTATATATATATATATATATATATATATATATATATATATATACTGGGACTCCAAAATATCCACCAATGTTATACACATGGACTTTCGCAAAGCCTTTGATAAAGTACCACATAAAAGACTTACTGAAGCAGATAGTGGGATGAAATGAGGAAGCATCTGACTGGCTTCACGTACCTAATGGAGTTCTGCCAGACTCATTTCATCATATGCATCAATGATCTAGAGACAGAACTCACCAGCTGGTTCTCTCATTTTCCCAGCGACACCAGGGCTAGGAAACATAACCACCTCAGAGGAGGACGGCCCGATGATTCAGAGGGATTTAGGTAATCTGGAAGAGTGGAAAGAGACATGGCAGATGGGTTTCAACGTGAGCAAAAGGCAAAGTTATCCACTTTGGTTCCAAAAAAAGTAAATGATGACTACAATATGCTTGGACGACCTTAATGAGAAGTTACAGATGACGAGGACCTTGGGGTAATTATCGGTAATGACCTGGTAAACAATGCCTTGTTGGTGAAAACAAAAGCAATACACAATGTTAGGCTTCATAGTAATCAGAAACGTAAACTACAAAACAATGGATTCGAGACTCACCCTTTACAATGCCCCGGCTTGGCCTCATTTAGAGTAGGCTGCTCAGTGGTGTTCGCCAAACCCGGTCAAAAATAACGAGAAACGAACAAATTCAAAGAAGAACAACCAAAATAATCCCTTCGTTCAGACATAAGCCGTACGTGAAAATACTAAAAAAATTTAGTAATTTTCTTAAAAAAAGGAAAATGTGCAGACTCCGAGGTGACCTGACTGAAATGCTCGCATTACTAAGTAATCTAGACTCATTTCATCACACGAAAATTTCCTTTCCTCAGCAAAAGACCTGCTGACCAGAAATAGTGGCATGAAGATTAAAGGAAGGTGACGGAACATGGAGCGCAGAAATAACTAGATCCCGGAGAGGCAAATGGAAAGACTTTAAATCGAGTCTAAACAAATACTTCACTGATATGTCTAATCAGTAAGGAAACCATATACCAGTTTATCAATCATACTCCCAACTATTAACCATATACCCATGAGACGGATTTCATCACAGTGAGAGGGAACTTCTTCCAGTCCACACTGTCCTACAAAATATAACTTATACCCGGTTGGCAGTTGAGCCAGAGGGAGAGGTGGTTCCTTCTACTACACAATCGCTTTTCTACCCATATGTTTACATTTTTTCTTTATCGACATATAATCTCGTTATGAACAATGATACTATTAATGTTCTCTTGCAAATATCTTCGTCATATACCCTCAAGTCTTCCCTTATCTGCAATTCAAATGTGCTCCTCCTTGTTCCCTCTCTTCCTCCTTCTCTACTTTCTCTCATGCTCCTTTTTTTTTTCCTTTTCCCCTCCTCCCCCGTCTTCCTCTCCCTCCTCTCCCCAATCCTCATCTCCTTCCCACTCTTCCCCTCCCACCTTAAGCACCTCGCCCTGACAACCTGGTATTTACTCAACACTTGAAATAATTTTTGCCTCTCGTCTTCACCTGCTCCGGCAACCACCTCTCTCTCTCTCTCTCTCTCTTTCCCTCACGAGGCAGGAGGCGGAGGCTCAGCCCGCTAAGGAACACAACCAACATGACATTCGCTCAATAAACAGTAGGACTTGGCGTGAGGTTGGCCGAGGGACTCATCTCTGCTCCACATTCCCCAGACTGGTGTTTATTCTCAAAACCTCCCCTCCTCTACCTCAATCTACCTTGCTTTTTCTTTCATTTCCACAGTTTCTTGCGATTCTGTCCGTGTACCTTATTTTTTTTTCTTACGTAACATCATTGTTTATCATTTAATAATCGGAGTTTTCGTCTCGTAATTTGAATTCCTGGTGTACAATTTTAGCGTCTGTTGGTTTTCAGTCTTGTTCTACCCCGAACTCAGTTTTCTATTATTGTTTTCTTTCGTTTCAACAACTTGTTTTACCCGCATATTCCTTCGTAGGATTTGGGTCAATTCTTTGCCTTTGTCTCTGCACGAGAACACAGACACGACCTTGCCACTCATCCTACTGTATCCATCTGACCACACACACACACACACACACACACACACGCGCGCGCATTCCGTGGTGTAATGGTTAGCGTTACTGACCATGAATCAGCGCGGGCCAGCCTAGAGTAGGATCCGCAATGGGATTTGAATGCTGGACGTGGCAGTCGACCTGAACCCAACCCAGGTGTTCATCCTTTCCTCGGGGCTGTTCGGTAAGTGGGTAACCCGGCTTAGGCTGGGATGCATGCGTGTGTGTGTGTGCATACATACATAACAGTAAAGACATGGTACATAAACGTAGGTACAAAATTAAGAGACGGGGCAACACGAGTGTAAAACTCCCTCCCCGCAACACACAAACAGTGATCACACGTACGTGTATACATAAACACCATAACTCAGTATGTTTACCTAAAATCGCCAGATCGTTCTACAGCTTCAGGCCGAAGTGTTCCACTACGCGCCCACTGACTAACCCATCTATGAAACTCTACCCGGAGTTTCCCTCAGAACTACGCCAAAACCCTTCTCCTTCATCACCAGCGTTTCTCCATAACATTCACATCGCTTTACTGATTGGAAAATTTCACGTGTTTCCCAATACCAGAGTCAATAAGCGCACAGTCTGTCCCTGAATTACGACCCATTGCCATCACAATGATCTCCAGCTGACCCTGCAAGAGGCTTTGTGTTCACGAACTTTGCAAGTCTCACAGGTCCTCAGCAGTTTGATAATATGAAGACCTCTTCTGCCATCCACCGCCTTTCTTACACTTTCTTACCGCGACTTAAAGATACGCAAGGCCCTTCTGGCCCTCAATTTATCTGACTCCCCCAGAGCTGGTCAGCCACAGCACAATCATCAACAGAGACATTAACACTGGACTGAGGAAAAGACTCATGCCATGGCCAGCAGACCTTCCCAGTATCCGTCATAGGACTATACGTTTCCCACACGCAAGCGCCACCTTCCAGTCCCTCACCAGCGACGCACCGCAAGGCAGAAGATTGGTTCCTCGTGCTTCCTCGTCCTCATATATGACGCCATGACGGGTCCAACTGCTAGATGGGCCTACGTAGATGACTCTACCATTGGTGTCAGCTCTGTCAATAGCTCTCCTGACTACATTTGCCCTCAAGACCATCCTTAACAGAGTCCAGGCCTCGACCACCACATCACCAACCACGTTACTATTATCTGAACCAAGACTGAAGTCATACACGTCAGCCTTGCTTCCAACCCACTTCCAACACCCTTACTGTCTCAATAAGCCCTCAGCTCCCTCCTTGCTGCTCATCCCACTAAGCCTCTGTGTTACTGGACGATTAGCCAAGCTAAGACAGATACGTCAGTAAAGATGATCCTTCACGTTCTTCGTCGACTGATGACAACTGGCCCCTCTGTACCTTACCCTAAGAATATTTACATAACCTTCAGTCTTCACAAACTCACATATTTCTTCCCAGCTTGATATTCTTTCTCATCCAGCCCAAAACAGGAACTATTTGAAAGAAATTTAAAATACAAAAATGCATGCATGACCTTAATCAGTTCCTCTTCTACTGTACCACTGACTAAGAGATACCCAACAAGCTGGTCCTCTCGACTATCTCCAACCATCACCTGGACCTCATTCGACAGTTCGGATTGCAGTAACTACAACCCACCTCGTCCCCTGGTTGCTGTCCGACACAACAACTATACCATGTCCATCCGAGCTTGTTAAAGACAGGTACAAGAACAGCCCTATCCCAGCATCATCAATAATCAGTAGACTACCACCCCAGTATTTATGTAAACACTGCCTATTAAACACCTCCCCTTCCCTTATTCTACACAGCTCAACTGCTTATTTTGTAAAGATATACTTCTCATGTACCTATTGAGCCTTTGGCTGAAGTTAATTTCATAGTATGTTGACTATCATTATTACTTTATCATTATCGTTATCATCATTATTATCATTATTATATTAGCATTATCATTGTTATTACTATCATTCTTATTATCACTATCATTATCATTATCACTATTATTATAATTATAATTATTATCTATTATTTTTATTATCATTATTATCATTATCATCATTATTATTATTATCATTATCATATTACTATCATTCTCATTATCATTATTATTATCAATTTTACCTTAAAGTCAACAGAGAAAGTTTAAATGCCTAAGGAGTGAAAGCGGGCGAAAGCCATACCTCTCTCTATAAAAATGGGACCAGAAATTTGCGCTGAACTACAGACCGAAGCTCTCTAACGAGTATGGTCCGTAAAATACCACTGGAGATAATCAGACAGCAAACGGATGAGTACTTGCAAGGGAGAAAATACCTAAGGAGAGACGACACGGATTCAGGGAGGGGTCATGCGTCCCAAACCTTCTGGATTTGTACAAAGGAGTGAGCTTAGGTTTAGACACAGAGAGAAGGTTTGGTGGACTGTGCGTATCTGGACTATCAGGAAGCATTTGGTACTGTGCTTCATGTGAGGATGTTGATGAGGTCGGCTCCTCAGGCAGGAAGTATGGGGGAAAACTCCTTCTATGGCTAGACGATTACGTTGGTGGAAGGGGAGAAAAGACGCGTGGTAGAGGAACTTTCTAAAAAGGGGTTGCGGGGGGTCACTAAAGGCGTGCCGCAAGGCTCGATCCTGGGACCACTGCTCTTCTTGGTCTCTGCGAATGACTTGCCAGAAAGATTAGATTCCTACATGAATGAAGTTTATATACAATGCCAAAGGTGAGAAAGACCGCATTAACTTACAAGGGGACCAAAACAAACTCCAATATTGGTCTGATATTCAATCCGGCCAAGTTTAATGAGGATGAGACACAGCGAAGGAATGGCCTGGTACAAATGTTATCTAGAAGTATATAAGCTGCAGGAATCTGTGTGTAAAAGAGACTTGGGAGTCGAATGTGCACCGTAAGAGAACTGTCAGGGAGACAAACTGTCTCCTGGCAGATAACTGAATCACATAAAGTACGTGGACAGTGAGATATTCAGCAAAGAATATTTGAACAAATTTACAATACGCCCCTTAACTTTGGTCACCAGACTTGAAGAAGCACAAAGAGCAGTAGAGACGGTAAAGAGGAAGACAAGAAAGATATTTAAGAGCCGAATTACACGGAAGAGTCAGAGGCAATAAAGACCCACTAGAGAAGAGAGATCACTGACTTACCAATTGATCACAACCTTTCAGCTTGCAAAACCAGTTTGATGAAGCCAGAACGAAACAGTTCTTTGAAAGATGCAAAGATAGAGCAATCGAAAGCCATAACATGAAACTGAGCAAGGAAATTAATAGAAAATTTGTAGAGAAGTACGTTTATAGTGTAACAGTGGATGCCTCGTATCAACGGAGCGATGAAACTAAATGTAGAGGGCATACAGAAGTTTAAAAAGCTGTATGACAGCAGAGAAAGTTCAAGAGATGATGGGGGCCCTTCGAGTGTAGAACTCCCTCCTTTTACAGTTCAAATTGGTATTTATCTACAAATACACACACTTAGTACACTTTCCCTCTTTCATTGGAATTACTTTGGTTTTTGCTCCCGAGAGCTGTCTGCTTGTGTGCCCCCACCACTAGCTAGACCACGCAGTACTCGGCAAGCTCCTGCGCCACATGATTACTGTGTGGCCTTTGGCAACTCAAGGATGGGCTGTTTTGATGACTATTTCTTTCCCAATACCTCCAAGCTTTGGAATTCTTTACCCTATCATGTCTTTCCAAATACGTACGACCTGGCAAAATTTAAAAGACAGGTTTTTCACTTCCTCCAACATTCGTAAATATTTTTCCATGTCTCTTCTTCTCTCCTTTCTTTAACCTCTTTATACTTCAAGTAAAGCTCGACCTCGATATGGTCGTTTGTCCGTGACTGGAACCTCCAACGTAAAACACACACACACACACACACACACACACACACACACACACACACACACACTTTGTAAAAAAGATAGAAAGCGGAGCTCGGGAGCGTCCAAGGTCTGCTCTCGAGGAAAGGAGGGTACAGTCTGGTCTGTTATCTGAATCCAATATCACATAAACCTTTGCTGGCGTTATGAGCTAATGTTTCTCTCTTTTAGCTTTCTAATGTGAGTCCGACCCGCCAGCCTTTGGATGTTTATCTCTCTACAGAAGAACAAAGTGAGGAGAGATTCTCCACTCGGGCTATGAGGTATGATTCTAAGTAGAAGTCACAGACCAAGGTTTCGAATGCTAGCGTTTGGCCACAGTGTCGTATGCAAGTGTCGAACGATGGTTCCGAAATGAGGCGTTCGAATTCGTGAGTTGTGGCGTTATTTCAGAATGATGTATTTCGCGAGTGGCTTCGAATGCTGTAACATTCAGCTCTGTCTGCCCACGAACTCCCCACGCACTGTTACAGTGAGGTTTCGAAATCATTCTTTTCATATTCCAGCTGTTACGGTTCATGTCATGGCTGACAGGCCGGATGCGTCTGCCTGGGGGCTGCAGTAAATAATCAAGTCAGTAAATAAGTAAAAATAAATAAGCAAGTAAGGCGTAAAGTAACGATTTGATTTGTCGAGGTTGTGGTCTCGGACAGTGTATTTGTTGAGGGAACTCACATCCCCGCGCAGTAATGGAGACTCAATCTCATACGCAGTTTTGGGAACTCACATTTTAAGTGCAGAGGCGGGAAATCAACTTCACATAAAGTGGCGAGAACTCACATTTCAGGTGCACTGGTGCGGACTCAGTTCCAATTGCGGTTCTCAGAACTCACATCAACCTCAGAGGCAGTTGCGGGAACTCACGCTTATGTGCAGTGATGGGGACTCAAGTTTCATGGGTAGGTCTGGGAACTCACATCTAGGAGCAGTGATGGAGACTCCGTTTCAGCTCCACACTGGGACCTGAATGGGGACCTCAGCTTCACATATCATCGTAACTCATCCGTATTCACATCGCGTGATGCGGACTCCAAGACAAACCCCTCCCCCCTCCTTCCTCGCCTTCGACTAAAAGCTCTCTCGTAAAATCCTGGGGTTGGGGACGCAAGAGCCACATCTACTTCGAGTCTAAACCAAGCGACGAGAATTTGGACCACTGTGGTAACACATGGATAAAGACATTCTCTCCACAAGGCTCCCGTATACCAGTCGAGACGCCTTGTCAGCAGTGATGTGTAAAACTGTGATCTGATGTTGAGGACGTTTTGCAAGAGGTTACTAACGTCTTGGTGAAATGAGACTGTGTGGAAATCTGTTTGTCTAAAGAATATACTTCTATCTATACGTATTTAGCCTTTTTACTACTCTTTTTCCTTTTACTTCTCCTGCAATGTTTTTAATAAATCTCTTTGTTGTATCTTTTGGGAGTTGATTAAGGAATATTTCTCTGAACAAAGCAGGCATCAGTGACAGAATAGCTAGCTGTAAGGTGTTGATGTGAGAGAGATCGAGGGGGGAAAATCAGAGTGAAAAGAAAGGGAAAGGGAAGGTGATAGTGAGAAGCTCAGGGTGACAATGATTTCCAAAGACTAATAGTGAAGGGGGATAGTGAGGTCTGGACAGTGAGGGGTGGATGGATAGGACAGGATTATGATGAAGTCTGAATAGGATGAGTTACGGTGACGGTAAAGGACGGACTGGGATGCCCACCTATGACAGGGAAACAGAGTTAGTGTCAAGCATCTACTGACCCACCCCCCAAAAAAATCGGTGGATGTTCTCTTTAAGAACGGCGTCTGTTATCCGTGTATGTTTGAACTCTTCCCGCCTCTGTTCAAAGCAAGATGAACAGTTCATCACTGGTACTTCTGGCTAATGCACTGATGACGTCTGGCCCGCAGTCTCTGCTGTACTAGAGATCAGTTAGGATTTACACGTTAAGATCATGAATATTAATAACCTCTTGGGCGGGAAGGTGCGCGATCCTAGACACGACGGTTCGAGCCTTGGGTTGACCTACGCTTGAAGGGTCAGGTTAGCCCCAAGCCATCATATCCAAGGGTCGTACAATCGTGCTCAGGGGTCGTACCTATGTGCTCAAGGGTCGTAAAGTCGTTCTCAAATGTTCTCTAATGCAAAAGTGCTGCTGCATGACAAAAAAATGAAATAATAAACAATCCTTTCATTGTCAAAGTACAAGTGACTTAAGAAATCAAACAGTTATTCTTGAAATGGATCGTTACACATTGTGATATAATAAAGAACCATACAGAATATAGAATAACAACATAGATGACTTCCAAATCGATTAGAAAAGTACAAATTCGCCATTGAATATGCTTGGGTCAAGGGTCACTCATATGGCGACAGATTGTGAGGCTACCCAATCACCTGCAACACCTGGGAGAAGGTGTTCAAATCCTTTCCACAGGTGTTTATATCTTGACGAATGAACGGCCTTAATGACCCTTGTAACCGGTAGCCATAGAGACCAAATCAACAACTAATTTTCACCAGATGATTAAATAATGACCAAAACATATAAACAACTGAATGCATTGCTGACGAGAATTCAAGAAAGAAAACAAGGACAGCAAACACAAAACCATATATTATCGAGAAAAAAATGAGTTCAGAATATCTCCTCATTACGTCCGCTGGTCAACCTTTCCCTAAGGGCTGGGCAACGACGGAAGCCAAAAAAAAATCGAGTCATCAGCAAGACAACAACAATTAGATATTGTCCAGAAATTATACGTCAGTAAAGCGAAAGCTGGTTGGTTGGTTACTTGGGGCTCTAGACCAATCCACCAGTCGAAAGGGACTTGAAAGCCTTACTCGGGACGTTCAAGATAGTCCTAAGGCCAAACACACGTTCTCACCACACGTATGGCCCTTAGCCCTCTAGCGTTGAAGGGCGGCTTTGTTATGCTCTACCTTATTTCACTTTCACTGAATATATATATATATATATATATATATATATATATATATATATATATATATATATATATATATATAT
>JAYMFT010199654.1:0-11699 GCA_038088735.1 Panulirus argus
ATAATAATAATAATAATAATAATAATAATAATAATAATAATAATAATAATAATAATGATAATAATAATAATGATAATTATAATGATAACAATAGAAGCGGTTGTATAAGATTGATTGGGATGCCGGCGGTGGACAGACGTCCACAAGGCTGTCTGACATCTGGTGAGAAACGTGAGAACTAACGTCGAGGCTGTTTGTCTATCTGTCTGTGTGGCCGAAATGAATAAAGTCCGAAACGCCCTAATGGACTGGCTTTAATCTCGGCAGATATGTTGGGTGTGACAAAAAGGAACACAGTCCGCACACTTTCCCGTGCAGTACTTCCCAGGAATAATATTTTTTTAGTCTATATATAAAGGACTATTTCTGGCTGGGGTCGCCACGGTCAGGGAACAAACAGGTCACCATGGTGAAAGGAGGGCCGTGCAGGAAGTGGGGCTTGAGGAGGGAAAGTAGAGCATGGAGCGGGGACGGAAAAGGTGGGGGTCTGGGGAGGGGAGGGACTTGCAGGGGGAAGGGGTGATTGTTGGAAGGGGAGGGCAGTGCAAGGGGTGAGGATCAGGGAGGAGAGAGTAGTGCCTTGGAAGTGGGGATCGAGGGAGGCGATGCCGTGCGGCGAGTGCGGTCATAATAATGGACGAAGTGTTCGTCTGGATCATGTCCAGCCACCACAGCGCCCAGAATGTCCGAAGCTTCGAAGTCAGGTTCGAGGCGAGCCGAAGAAGCTGGCAGCAACAATACTAAAGGCGTATTGGATCAGCTGCAGCCCAAAGGCTGAAAATTTACAGGATAATACACAGAGTATCGACAATGAAGCAATGGATGAGGAGAAGGGATAAACACATACTGTTCACCCAATACACAGACAACTGGTGCTTGCCCGCTGATTACTGATGATTTTTTCGCCATGGTAGGGATATGGTTGCTCTTGTGGCCGTTTATACGAGTACGGAGAGTTTTGCTGCGGTTACAGTGCCGAACTGCAACGCGGGGACGAGGGACATCTAGTGGCAGGAGGTGAGGTGGCGAGAATGGGGCAGTAGGTTCTTTCCGAAGTGTGGGATGAGGTCTAGGCGATGGTTGGAGAGAGGAAGGAGGACAGTGTGTTGTGCGGTGAATAGGGAGGAAGACCAGGTGGGGGAGACAATAGGAGAGTTGAGAAAGGACGAAAGTTATGTAGGTGTTCAGGGAGTAATGTGGGTTCAGGTGCCTCAGGGCTCATGCCGTCAGGAAGATGCGCTTCCTGACCTCTGATCTTTAGCTGTGCTTTTAAATAATTCAGCTCGAGTCCTACCTTGCACCTGCCCCGCCCAGACCAGCCACCATGCCATATTACTTTTTAGAGCTGAACTAATTGAATATTCTCTTCATGAGTCTGAAACTTAACGAATAATATGCACGGCTCTGGCATTAAAACTATGCTGTTTCCACATCGAGTGTTCATCGTAGGGTCAACCATTAGGACTTTATGTTCTCCTCAACTGATTATGTTCAACAGTAAAATGAAAGTTGTGCTTTAAAGTTCATGACACAAGCAAGAGTTTCCTTACATCTTTTGAGCACGGTACGTGTGATGAGATCTATTGTTGCATCCCCATGCATCACTAAGCTTACAGCTGTATGGATCACTTATAGCACCACGGGTCACTAAAATCCCCCTAGATCATTTATATTTCCCTGTAGTACTTAAACTACCATAGAACACTTACACTCCATGGGTCACTTACAACCCCTAAAATCACTTATACCTCCCCAAGACTCTGTTCGTCAGGAGGAACATCACAAAGCCAACTCCTGAGCTACTAAGGAAGCTCATATTTACAAAGCCAACTCGATGATTCACACTCGACGGATTCCCTAAATCGAAGTAAATATTGTGAGTGAATAACTGAATCAGTGTGGTAAAATTACTGTTTCGGACATCCACCTGGGAATCGGGGTTTTGAATGGGGAGAAATCACAAAAAAAATAGTGATTTGCTATAAATATGAAGGTCAGAATCGTTCCAAAGACATCAAAAACAATTTCAGCCAAACCAAATCGAACCGAAGCTGACATACCTACCCTAAGATTCGCTGGATGTCCGAAACGGTTATGATACCCAGTTTGCAGCCTGGTTTCCATCTGTGCTTTCGGGTACTGAGAGGAAATTTGGTGGAGATCCGTGCCACGGAATGGCGAAATCACGAAGCGAAACTAGCGCTGCATACACAGTTACAAGGGATAAAAGATAGCTCGAAAATTATGAAAGAAAATCTGAACAAGCGACGTGAAATATTTCCTTTTGCATGTCTTGTTTGAAAATTAAGAATATTTTTGACAAATTTTATGTACTGATTACCTAATTACTTCATTTCAGTGGTGTCTTGGATATCGCTGACAGCGAGCTCTCTCGTCTGTTCCGCTTCAACTTAATAAACCAGAACTGTTCCTTCACATTCGACATAAATCGGTACAGACTGTCCCAACCCAGAAATGGGTGACCGAGGTGACACATGCACTTCTCATCTTGTTGTTCTAACTTGTACCATTTGTAGTCTAGGAATATCATTTTAAGCTCCCCGGAACATCACAGATCTCATAGGCTCATTTCTGATCCTCAGCATGGCTTTTGCAAGGCGTGATCCACCGCTGATCTTTCCTAATTTACTAATGTCTGGCCATCCTCCCAGAGGGGATTAGTTAGACCACCTAATGGTCGACAAACCATTGCGTCACTGAATTACTGTGTGTTTATTGGCCTCTGGGTGAACAGCTGTGATGTCTGTTTCTTTCTTTACACCTCTAAACTTTCGAACTTTTTCCCCCTCATTTCTTTCCTAAAAGCTGTACCCTGCCTCATTTTGAAAAGTCAGTTTAATCGTTTCCTCCAAAACTCATGGATTATATTTCCTCTTCTCTCCATTTTTATTTTCATATTTGACTCACACTTTATCTGTCCGCCATGTAGACACTTCAGGTGCGTATGGTAACTGTTTTTCAATGCGGACGGAAGATCAAGTCGCCCAGCCACTCCCATCAGCAGCATAGAGCCGCCCCCTCACTGATACTCCCTCACAGTCTCACTGAAACAGTTTTGCACACAAAGGAATCTTTCTGCCCCGCATGACGCATGTTAACATTGAAATGCATTGTGTCTATCCGTGTATATATATCTATCTACATCTTGTGATAGAGATAAATCAAAGGGAATAGGAAGAGAGAGGGGGGGGGGCGCCTGGAAATCCTCTCCTCCTGTGGTATCACTTTCTATAAGTATATGTAATATACTGACCACATACATACATACATACATACATCAAAGGATTGCAGACGAAGCAGACGAAGGACTATTCGAGATCACTCAGACAAAAAGTTCACATGCCGTGATAAATAAGAAACAAACAGCTATTTGAGTTTAGTAGGGAATATTACGGTTCGCTGAAAAACCCTCGACTTCGCCGTACAAGAACCTGTAAAACCCCATTACATCCCCAGAGAAGATGGGAATCTTACAGTCAGTCAGAGCAATCCGGTTACGCGAGGCAAATTATGTTAGGTGACCCGGCACGTCCAGGGCCAACACCTGAGGCTGGCCCTCCCTCCCAGTGCCACCCTCACCACTGCGAGGACCCTGGCCTAGCCTCCCCCCAACCCCACCCCACCTCACTACAGTACCACATTCTGAACCCTGGCTGCTGGCTCTGTGGTCCACCTAGTGCCACCCTCGCCGCTGTCTCAACCCTGAATTCTGGCCCTGGGCCCTGCCATCTTTGCCCTTCTCTGATAACCCTCCACTGTTATCATCAGTTCACATAATAAGCAGAGTTTGACTTACGTATAAATGAGAGTAAACTATCTGTCACTGGTGATACGAGTCAACCCGTCACTCTATCCGTCACTGGTGCTGTAAACTCTTCCCGTCACTGGTGCTTTAAACTCCACCAGTCACTGGTGTCGTAAACTCTACCAGTCACTGGTATCGTAAACGTGACAGGTGAAGGTAAACATCGTTGTGAGAGTCTGTGTTTTTATGCAGTCTTAAGATCCCTTGAACGTAAACCAAGTTCAGTTTGAAGACTCTGTCGATATCGCAAAGGCCACACCCGTTTAGTGATATCAGGGCAAGGAAGGGATCAGGTGCCTCTCTGTTGAGTTAGGTTAACTCAGGTCCTCTTTACTGCAGACCTCGGTCTGGGCTGAGGTCTTCCCGTGTCATTCTGCGCCGAACCGCCTCCTCATCCACCACCCTCAGCTCTCATTTCTGTTCTCGTGTTTTCTGAACAGTAATGGTGGGGAATATTTATTTAGGCCAAGGCACTATAACGTCATTACATTTTCTGTTTCTTACCAAATTATTTTTCTTTTTGTTCCAATTATTCTCTTATTGACGTTAGCAGAAAATGGACTTCCTAGAAATTAACACATAGTAATTATTCATATATCTATTTCCTCAGTAGTGAGGTTTTAATAACGCGAACGGAAGCAACTGAAAGCAATGTTTCTCCAAATGGCGCGGTGAGCAATGCTGTCGGAGCATAACGTGCAAAGGACGGCACCAGTTGCTGCCTTCCCACGGACGTCCAGATCTGGGCCACGCCCCGCGGGTCACGTGAGGCCCCGCCCCGCCCCGCCCTGTCTGGCCCCGGCCTCTCTCCCCTCCCAGCCCGCCAGGTGAGGCGCAGTAGCCCATCCAGCAAACACCTGGAACAGGACCAGTTCGGGGCAGTCACCTGGATGGAACAAGGACCAGTTGGGGCAGTCAACAGGGTTGAACAGAATTAGTCGAGACAGTCACCAGGATGGAATAGAACCAGCCAAGGCAGTCAGTAGAATGGAACAGTACCAGTCGAGGCAGCCAACAGGCTGGAACAGAACCAGTTGAGGCAGTCACCAGGATGTAATAGAACCAGCCAAGGCAGTCAGTAGAATGGAACAGTACCAGTCGAGGCAGCCAATAGGCTGGAACAGAACCAGTTGAGGCAGTCACCAGGATGGAACCGGGCATTTCAAGGCAGTCACTAGAATGGAACAAACCTGTTAAGGCAGTTACCACGATGATATCGGACAGACTCGAAACAGTCAGTAGGATGGAATAGAACGAGTGGAAACAGTAAGCAGGTTGGAACGGAACCAGTCGAAACAATCACAATTAGGGAACAGGATTAGTCGAAACAGCCACTGAAGCAGGACCAACTGAAGCAGTCAGCAGTGTGAAACAGGACCAATTGAAGCAGTCAGCAGTGTGAAACAGAACCAACTGAAGCAGTCAGTAGTGTGAAACAGGACCAATTGAAGCAGTCAGCAGTGTGAAACAGAACCAACTGAAGCAATCAGTAGTGTGAAACAGGACCAACTGAAGAAGTCAACAGTGTGAAACAGAACCAACTGGAGCAGTCAGCAGGATGAAACAAGACCAACTAAAGCAGTTAGCAGGATGAAGCAGGACCAACTGAAGCAGTTAGCAGGATGAAACAAGACCAACTAAAGCAGTCAGCAGGATGAAGCAGGACCAACTGAAGCAGTCAGCAGGATGAAACAAGACCAACTAAAGCAGTCAGCAGGATGAAGCAGGACCAACTGAAGCAGTCAGCAGGATGAAGCAAGACCAACTGAAGCAGTCAGCAGGATGAAGCAAGACCAACTGAAGCAGTCAGCAGGATGAAGCAGGCCCAGCAGTAACAGTCATCTCGAAGAGGCATGACAAACATCAGTCGTTGGGCTAAACCAGTCACCAGTCGAGGCAGTCATCAGGATGGGACAGGAACCACAGGGGAAAACCATAGTGATGGAATTGAACCAATACGAAAATCCTTTCCAAAGGAAAGGCATACAGTCACAAACGGTCACCAGAGTGGAACAGAACCAAGAGCAGAATTCGAAGGGATGGAACAGAAGCACCAGCCGGAGTCACCAAAATTTCATGCTAAAGGAACAGAAGAGCGTCGTCGAAGCGTTTGTGGGCAACAGTCTCACTAACCTGACTGTGAGGGATGGCTTACCTGGTGACGTCAGCAGGTCAAGAGTCTTGGCGACGTCAGCAGTTCAAGAGTCCTGGTGACGTCAGCAGGTCAAGAGTCCTAGTGTCACAGGTCAGTTGTCCTGGTGAGGAGATGCTCAGCCCTCACCCCCTGGTGCCAGCGCTCCCACTGTCTCAAGACCTTCCACCGTCGGTCATAACATCTTCGGTATATTCTTGGAGGATTATGTAATCAAATTAGGACTGTGTGCGGCAGAATACGTACCTGTGAACGAGTGTGTGTGTTTGTGTGTCTGTCTGTCTGTCTGTCTGTCTGTCTGTCTATCTGTGTGTGTGTGTGTGTGTGTGTGTGTGTGTGTGTGTGTGTGTGTGTGTGTGTGTATGTGTGCGCTCGCGCGCTCTAGGAGACAATCTGTCAAAATAGACCCAGTGGATGGGGATATAGATAAAATCTCTCAGTCGTGTATACCCCTGATAGCAACATATACTCCGCCATGTGATACACTGTCGATTTCTGCTCCATAGGTGACCTTCTGGGGTCAAATTGCCCCCGAAGGTAAATAAATACCTTCTGCATTACTCTGTCTGTACAAGTGGATCCCTCGTTCCAGTTAGATCACCCGAGATTCAGCAACGTCACTTGACCTAATGATGACCTTTGCACACCAACATTTACTCGAGGTTGAGCCATGGTGGAGCACAGAAACTAATGATAAATCCTTCAACAGTTGCTTAATGGAAGGGAAAATTTCTGAAGTCAGTAGAACGTTCAACAAAAAAAAATTTCCCTCGCGACTACGCAAGCCAAAGTTAGTTTACCAAGTAATACCTGCGACTTTATGTGGGATTTGAGGGAAATTCCAGTAGGATTCGATATTTAATAGAGTGGGATCCCACGCCCATCAAAGGAGGATTCAACACTGTATCACACTAAATTCTAAATCAACTAGAGCAGGATTTATTGACGAACCATCTCAATAACTTCATATATAGTGCAGGATTTACCTTTTATAACTGATTAATCTGATTCAAATGATTGAAGTGCCATTGATTGTTAATGGCTAGATCACGAGGCCGATCAAGGCGTTCCATGAATGAGATTGAAAGATGAGGAATCGCTGGTGCTAAGCGAGTGGCAAGGTCAAGAACAGGAGAGTGGAAGGGAATAGGAAGGTCTCTTTACTGAGAGAGAGAGATGTATCAGGGTAGGATATTCCTGTCTCCCGCTGAGGAGAGATGGTGGTGATCCTGACAGAGAAAGGAACTTTTCCACCTAAACCACAGAACGAAATATTACAAGACCTTCTGTCAACTACCTTCTGTCCGTTACCTTCCGTCCACTGCCTTTACTATCAAAAACTGTCTGTTTTTCTCCTGCGGTCAAAATACGTTCCGTGCTGCACTAAGAGTCAAAACTTCCGCAACTGTTTTTACATCTTTTTCCTGGCCACACATATTCCTCCACTTTGGATCTGTGTTGACGATTGTTTTATTCCTACATTGCTCTTATTACTGTCCTTCTTCTGCTTTACGGTCGACAGATTTTCTCTCCTGCTCTACTATCTGAAGTTTTCTCCATGCTTTGCTTTCCTTCAATTTTCCCGTCTCTGGATAGCTATCAGCAAGAGAGAGAGAGAGAGAGAGAGAGAGAGAGGGAGAGAGAGAGAGAGAGAGAGAGAGAGAGAGAGAGAGAGAGGGAGAGAGAGAGATGCCCGATCGGGAGGGACTGCAAGTCCCCCGAATGAACATTCCAGAATAATAACAAATAACAAATGGGAATAAGGCGATTTGCGACCTAAAAATCTCCGATTTTTTATATTAAAATTCAACCATATATATCGAGCACACAGAAGAAACAAATAAAAACAGCATTGATGCAATGCAAGAAATGAGATTTCTGTTATTTTCGGTATATCTGAAAGAGGAACAAGGAAAATTAATTGAAAATGAAAAAAAAGAAAAGGCAGAGGATTTGTAGAACGTTCGGGACAAAACGTTTCTTACGGGGGTCAAGAAACGTTTTTTCATGAACCCGGTGTCTGCCAGACGTATTCAGAGTGACTGATGATCATACTTGTGTTTACGTGCTCTCCTTCACGCGGATAAAGGGGAAACTATAAACAGGTGAGAGGATTTCAATGCATATCCTCTTGTTTACTGTAAACATATGCGACGATCGATGATCATTACGTCAAACTTGTCTCTCATGTTGTTTACATCTACGCCTAAATCTCTGAACTACCCCGGTGCTTTGGACAAAGCTGACACCTACTTCGGTCTCGATTCTACGTCCATGTGCGTATCTGCATACCAACATCCTTATTAAGACTTAACACATTTACCTTGAACGGTTCTTGCTATGTCTATGTCTTTATCTACACCCTCACACACACACACACTCACCTCCAACTTACGTACATGCATCTAAGCACACCTCCAAACCTACAACGACGCCCACTCTTACCGTTCCTCCTAAACCTACAACCGTGCCACACACACACACACACACACACACACACAGCACTTACGACTGTACCTACATTCACCTCAGACGTGCACCTGCAGCTTCGTCGTCTTCTCTACATCTACGTGTACTCTCCCAGGAAACCTCAGTCAGTATTCCTTCCCACTTTAATTGAGTCCTCTTATCTTAGAGCGCAGCCAACGACTTGTTATGAGTTCTCTTTTGACACCCCATAGCCATTCCGGGCGCGATCCTTATCTCCTAATTCTTTGAGAAATTCCTGTAACAGATACGGACCACCCCACCTCACAGTCAAGAAGCTCCCCGCAGCGCCGTGCCCTGAGACCCACCCCCACCCCCCCATCCTAACAACAACAACCCCACCAACTCCCTCCGGACCCTGACTCTTTCCTGGCCCCCTTTCGGGAAGATCTTGGGACGCCTCCTCTGGGATATAACACCACCACCACCACCACCATCAAGAAGGTGGCTAGCTTGGTCAGCTTACAGCAAGCCAGGATCTCCAACCGCACCTTTTTCGAGTCTCTTGGCTCCATGGGGATATGTGCCCCGATCCCGTGCAGAGCTTTTATTGAAGGAGAACCTCAAAGAGAGGAGGGAAAGGCACGTAAGTTCTCCAAGTTGGAGGAGTGTGGGATGGACGGACGGATGGTGAGTTAGTGCGTCTCAGACCCGAAGGAAAGAAAGATTAAGGCTGTGTGTGTGTGTGTGTGTGTGTGGCGAGAGTGGCAGCCAGTGGAGGCGGAGGCGTCGCGCGTGTGGTCCAACCAACAGGTCCTCCTCCTCCTCCTCCTCCTCCTCCTTCGTCTCCGGACGGTAAGTTGAGCCCGGATTTATGGCTTTGGCCCGGGCTACTTTTGTTGCTTCTCTCTCCTCCGGGCTGTTGTTGTGTGACTCCCAAGGAATTTAGTGGCCTCGTTGGCTTTTAGTCAGGGGGTTGGGCGCTAGTAGCTGCTCCTGCTTTGTTGACGAGAATTATATCGGGCGGATAATTTGTGAAGGGCAGGAGCTCGAAGGGCTTGAAGGCAGAGAGTTCATACGCTGAATGTACTTAAGTGATTCATTACCTGCGTTGGGGCGAGGTGGCGGGGGGGGGGGTTGTTTGTTGGGGGGGGGGGGGGGGGGGGGGGGGCCTCCTCCTGTCTCCTCCTCCCTCCACCTGCTGCAGGGGAACGGACTCCTGTAGCTTTCTGAAGTGGCTCAACGACACAGGGTTTAACACGTCTCTTATTCGCAACTCGAGAAACGCGGACTTGTAAAAGTTATTCTGTATAGATTCAGTCAAGAGCGATATCCCGAGTGACGTGTGTGTGTGTATGTGTGTGTGTGTGTGTGTGTGTGTGTTGAGTGTTTCCCCGTCTCTTAACCTTGTATATATGTCCCATGTCTTTACTCCTATGTGCTTTACACATACACACACACACACACACCCACACACAAGCACACCTGCCTCAGCCAAGCACCCATTTATCGACCGGCCCCGAGGAAAGGATGAACACCAGTGATTGGCCTAGAGTCGATTCCCGCAACCAGGATTCGAACCCACGCTGACCCGTTCTAAACGGGCTCGTCATGACTCATGTGTGTGTGTGTGTATGTATGTGTGTGTGTGTGTGTGTGTTGGGGCAAAATGCTAACGCAGATGTTCATCAGCGATCAATTTTCATTCCATTTTCCTCCTCAAACTTATGTCAGTTTTATTAACCAGAAGAAAAGGGTCGCACTGCATCCATTCACCGCCGCGGCAATTTGATTTTAATTTGCCTTTTTTTCCTCGCTGGGAGCTGAAAGAGCATTCCTGGAAGTCTCTTAATCTGCGAGTCGCAGTTCCACGCACCGCAAGATCCAGCCGGCGATAATCCTCGACTTGTTTCCAAAAGGAATCGCTGGAAAAAGTAATTGGACGACGGCGTGCGCTCTCCTCGTCTGGTCTGGTCAGGTCCTGCCTCGGTTCGTTGTCTTGCCACGTACGTACGTACACTGGCTAGACGAGCACCCTAGTCCAGGCTGATATCTACCACGGACACTGGGCTGCATGGAGACCCCTGGTCCTGACCGTTATCTGCCACGTACATTGGCAACACGGACACCCCGAAGCCCTGGACGTTATCTGCCACGTACGTACACTGGCTCACGAGCACCCAGACTCCTCCGTTGTCCTCCACGTACACTGGCCAAAAGAACAACCAACTTTCCCTCCACGTCTACCACGGATCTACTACCAACACCCAGTCTCGAAATCCAGTGACATCCTCTTTGGTTAGATGGTAGAGCCTGGACAGTCTATGGCCATGATGTGACACTGACCAGGTCTGCGCGTGCCGGGGAGAAGCAAGCGACACTGTTTTTTTTTTTTTCATCGCCAGCCACGACCGGCAGTGGGAGTCGAAGAGCTGTCCGTCTGTTCTAGCGTGTTATCTTTATATCAACTGTTATCGAACACTAAATGACCCGGAGCCGATAACCTCGTCATGGATTACGAGTTATCTTGAGGAACTGCTGGACTGCCCTGGATTTCTAAGCCACGCTTATCAAATACCGCGATGTGGCAAGGTACGGTAACTCTCAAATGGTCTCGAATCGTGACAGTCTATAAGAAAAAAATGTCTACACAAAGAAGGAAAAGTTCTTTCAACGATGCAGGCATCTGAAAGAATTAATAATTACATACATTTCTTTTTTTTCTATTTTGTTATCCACAATGCTCCGTTTGTACGGGTCTCAAGTTCTGATGATATTCCCTTTTCCCCTTTCCATCCTCTCACTCACTCACTCACTCACTCACTCACTCACTCACTCTCCCTGGCCCACCAGCTGAAGCAGAGGGTCCGCCTCGCGGCTGGTGTGTGTCTTGTAAGTCCGAGCAAATAGGATTATCGAAGGCATGAAGGAGAAAATTAAGACAGCGAGGACGGTGAAGACTCCGGAGTGGAATGCTGAGGATAACGCCTTGGTAGGCATTGAGGTCTCCCAGCGTGGGGTGTAGGGTTGTGAGGGACAGGGTGTGTGGGGTTGTGAGGGACGGTAGGGGTGTACAGGCTTGTGAGGGACGGGTGGTGTGTAGGACTGTGAGGGACGGGTGGTGTGTGGGGTTGTGAGGGACGGAAGTGTGAGGGGTTGTGAGGGACGGCTGGGGTGTGGGGTTGTGAGGGACGGCTGGGGTGTAGGGTTGTGAGGGACGGGTGGTGTTTGGGGTTGTGAAGGACGGGTGGTGTGTGGGGATGTGAGGGACGGGTGGTGTGTGGGGTTGTGAGG
>JAYMFT010199665.1:0-25590 GCA_038088735.1 Panulirus argus
CAACTGGACCTTCGTGGACTTCGGCATGGATCTGCAGGCCTGCATCGAGCTCTTCGAGAAGGTAATTCTCCAGAAGAGAGACACTCTGAGGATACTATATGGTGCATGATTATAATGAGCTTTGTATACATGTGGTGTTCACTAATCTTACGAGCACTGACACGTCCACTTCCAACAGAAAATGGGTATCCTGTCCATCCTAGAGGAGGAGTCTATGTTCCCCAAGGCTACGGACAAGTCCTTCCAGGAGAAGCTGGTCGTAAACCATCTTGGTAACTCACCGTGTTTCATCAAGCCCAAGCCCCCGAAGGCTGGACAGTCAGAGTCCCACTTCGCCATCGTCCACTACGCCGGTACCGTGAACTACAACCTGTCTGGCTGGCTCGAGAAGAACAAGGATCCCCTGAACGACACCCTGGTCGACCAGTTGAAGAAGGCGACCAACAACATTGTTGTCACGCTCTTTGCTGACCATCCCGGCCAGTCTGCTCCGGCCGACACTAAGGGTACGATGTTTATTCTCTCTTATTTAGCAGAGAAACTTGCCATATATTAATTACCTTGCTGATGGGATGTATTTATTGAAGACTTTCACATAAAATCAGGAACTTCAGGTGGTGTTGTTTCTTACAGGAGGACGTGGCAAAAAGTCTGGTGGTTTCCAGACCGTCTCGTCTGCCTATAGGGTACGTACCAATATCTCGGTTCTTTATCATACTAGGCCTTGTTCTAAACGTCACACTAGCCCCCATACTAAGCACCATAATAGCCATCATACTTTAAAACTGTCCAGGAAAACACCAAGTCCTGAATAACGTCAGAAAAATGAACACAGAATGTATCTCGCATGAGAATATACATTGTAGATAACGTGCGAGTTCCACCGAAAACCTCATGTTCTGCATGTGAGTTACACAATGTTATGTTTTGACTTGTGTGATGACACAATCATGTCATCACAAAATTATAGCTGATGATTTCTCTCATACACATTATTTACGTACTTTATTGTAATACCCTGAGGGATGTGATACTACTATTAGCTTTTGGCAGTACATTTTCATCTGAAAGTGATTTCAAATGATAGGAAACTTGTAGATCTGACTCTCAATGCCTCCAGCTTGACTTCATCGTTCGTGTTCTTTCCCTACAGGAGCAGCTGAACAACTTGATGAAGACTCTGAACGCCACTCATCCACACTTCATTCGATGCATCGTCCCCAACGAGACCAAGTCCCCAGGTATGGAGAAAGTAACGAAAATACTCTTACACGTCTAGATTTTCTTTCAAAACGTCGCCATCTTAAGCTAAGTCACATATTCCATATCTAGAGGCCACGACAAAGGAATACAAATATCTGTCGTCCGCTGTGTTCCTTCGAGATGTTTGTGGTGGTGGAAGAGATCAGAAATATAGTGTTTACTGCGGTAATAATAGACAAAATTAACATTTCTTAAGGAGTGAACTTGATATGTAATTAAGGAGGCTCAAGTGTCAGTCGTGGTCTCGAAACGAAGGACTTGATAAATCTGTTCTTAGAAATGTCTGTAGTGTTGCTTTTGAACATTCTTATTGCTCAATACTTTACATTAACACTCCAGTTGATTAAAACGTACTTTTTGCCTTATTTGAAGTAAGAATCAAGCTAACATAGCCTTATTTACATGCTTAGGTCGAGGATTTAAAAGTTTTTGAATATTTTGAACACTTGTGTATCATTACCAACTCAACTCTGTCATCTGCCAAGGCTGTCAGATTAAAAAACTGACATGCTCATAAATTTTACATTTAATTCTTCCTGGAGCTCTGACCTCCAAGTACTTGCCGGACCTTTTGAGTCCTTAATGGAAGCAAGAATCCCAACGTCGATCACTACTTCGTCTACTCTTGTGTTGTCTGGTTGGATCAAGGTCTCGATTTTCAGGGACATTTAAGGATGTCTCTTACTGGTTAGTTCTGACGTTCATTTCTTGTCCTTAACAGGTGTTGTTGACGCCGGCCTGATCATGCACCAGTTGACTTGTAACGGTGTGCTTGAAGGCATCCGTATCTGTCGCAAGGGCTTCCCCAACAGGATGGTCTACCATGACTTCACGAGCCGGTAAGATTCATTCTTGCAGTTTGTTTGCGGAAGATTTGGACGGAGATTAGTTTAGATATTACTCCAAATGACAAAAAGTTTTTTGGTGTACGTATTTATAAAAGTTATTACAAAATGTACACGAAGTTCGACTCTCTCTTCAGTCAGATCTCATGCATTGTACATCGAGACTTAAATGACCTCTCTTCTCGTCTCTTTATCAGTCAGTCAGCTTCAGATAATTTCATATCCAGTTCTGGTTAAGGTTGATTGATATTACCAGTTTACTTGTGTTCGAGATTTTATTTTGCATTTTCTAACTGTTTCATTTCACAGAATTCATTTGTACTGACATAAAGTAGCTTCTAAGACGAATATATTTGATCTTTTGCGCCTGTTTCGGTATAAACTGAGAGAATAGATGTTTACCGTTTAGGAATTTTATGAAAATATCCAAAGCACTCTGTCGAATTGCTGGATCCTGGACTTTCAGCCGCTCTTCATACATAAAACTTATTTTCCAGTCAGGGTTTACTTGTGTGATCATTCTTTTGCAACATAAGGATGTGTGAGAGACATATATTATGCCACGTGTCCTCGTAACCCTAATGCTCTCTTTATGTCGTCTGCTACAGCTACAGAATCTTGGCTCCCAAGGAGATGACGGAGGCTGGCGACGAAAAGAAAGCCGCCAAAGTTTGCTTCGATAAATCCGGCTTGGACGAGGAACTCTACCGTCTCGGCAACACCAAGGTAAGCGCAAAGTGTGATCATTACCCCTCTGCTATTGCGTAGAACTAAAGTGTCGGTAATAGTGTATAGCATCAATGATTTGCATTGGATTATGTTTGAATAAGTGTAAGAAAATGATTGCCTATCAGTAGCATATAGATTCAGAATCGGGAAAAAAGGTGACTTAAACGGGCGATGGAATCTCGAGGGCAAAACCAAGTTTGTGGAATTTGGTTAGCCCGGCCAAGGGCCGGACCATAGACAGTAGAAACGGATACCTTTATGTGCTGAGGTCTTGCTCAGGTATATGGTTATACAGACGCACGTTATGGATAGATCTCCTGTTCACTCACTCTCTCTTTATTTCTCTCTCCATCGCTTCAGGTGTTCTTCCGTGCCGGCGTCCTCGGGACGCTGGAAGAGATCCGTGATGACCGCCTAGCGAAACTGGCCTCCTGGTTGCAGGCCTGGATCCGCGGCTACGCCAGCCGCAAGGCCTACGAGAAGCTGCAGGAGCAGCGCGTCGCCCTCATCGTCGTCCAGCGCAACCTGCGGAAGTTCCTGAAGATGCGCACCTGGGCTTGGTATAACCTGTGGCAGAAGGTCAAGCCGCTCCTCCACGTCACCCGAGTCGAGGACGAGATGAAGGCACTCGAGGAGAAGGCCGCCAAGGCCCTGGAAGAACTGGAGAACGAGTCTAAGCTTCGTAAGGAACTTGAAGCCGCCAACCTCACTCTCCTCGAGGAGAAGAACAATCTCTTGCTTGCCTTAGAATCCAGTAAGGGCAACATGTCCGACTTCCTGGACAAACAGGCTAAGCTGCAGGCCCAGAAAGCTGAACTGGAAGCTCAGTTGAATGTAAGTATTGGAAGCGAAATCTTTTGTTTGGATATAGGTAAAGTCTTCACACGTCCGTCGAACTCTTCATTCTCATTTTCTTCATTATTTCACTCGTCGCTTAAGGATGAGCTTTACCTGTGATCCTCACTATATGGTACGCTCTTCATGAAGTTCAGGATAATCCTTTTTGATGATTTGAATTAAGGAGGGTGAAATAATCCAAGTCCACATTTTACGAAATACTTTGAAAATCATGAATCATGAAAATGGGAGATTTTACCCTTCAAGATTGGGAGAAACAAATGTCGTACATGAAAACTAAACTCGATTGGTAGGAATTCATAATCTTGTGTTGATATCAGTCTGTCATTGTTCTTTGTAAGTGTAGGAGGGATACGTGACTTGGTTTCCAGTTGAAACTTATTACTTTTTTGTGTGACATTTCCCTAAAGTTATCCCTCTCTCTCAAGATTTTGAGTTTGTCTACAACGGGAATGACAGAAGCTTGCTTCAGCAGAGACTAGATCAACAGCACTACAGTATTCTTTCGCTCAATTCGTTTAAAAATTACTTTAAATGATTTGTTGTGGTTACCTTTTTTTTCAACAGCAATAATTATCAAGGCATAAGCTATACACCAACTTGATATTCAAAAGTAAGGTTAGGACATATGGCAACACAATTTGGTAAATCTTTTCACAATTTGTTGCTAATTCTCGTGATTTTATAATATTGTCTTATGTCAAACAGCCACTGGAACAAAGGCCAGGGGTTTTTCCCCCTGTTGTAAGAGGAGATCATACAAAATTACTCATTATATTTGATTAAATACCGCTCGCTCGAACTGAAATATTTATCAGAACGCAAAATTGTCTTTCACGACAGGGGCATAATAAGGCCAGACAGCTTAATACTCCACTATCAAGTTGTGGTAGTACTCGCACGCTCTTCACAATGCTTACAATGTTTCTTGAATCAATGTGATGTCGCAGGTTTGAGCTATGTTTGGTACTAAATGAGGAAAAGTTGTTTTAATCCCTTAACCATCGCCCCGAAATGCTAGTAGGTGTCAGTATTCTAAACACCCCTCTGATGCATTCCCTAGGAAACCACGGAGCGTTTGAAGAAAGAGGAGGAGGCGCGGGGTGAGGTCTCCCAAAACAGGAAGAAAACGGAACAGGAGGTCGAGAACATGAAGCACGAACTCGAGGACATGGAAATGGCCATGCTCAAAGCAGACCAGGACAAGGCTGCCAAGGACCACGTCATCCAGAACCTCACGGAGGAGGTGAAGCAACAGGAGGAGCTCATAAACAAGGTGAAGAAGGAGAAGAAACATCTCCAAGAGATAAACCAAAAGTCCGCCGAAGACAACCAGACCATCGAGGACAAATGCAGCCATCTCAACACCCTTAAGGGCAAGCTCGAGCAGCATTTGGACGAACTCGACGACTCGCTGGAGTACGAGAAGAAGATGCGCGGGGAGAGCGAGAAGGCGAAGAAGAAGGCGGAGAGCGACCTCAAGCTCACGCGGGAGGCCGTGTCTGACCTGGAACGCAGTCGGAAGGAGCTGGAACAAGCCATCGAGCGGAAGGACAAAGAGTTCTCCTCTCTCGCCAGCAAAATCGAGGAAGAGCAGCAGATCGTCGTCAAGCAAAACAAACACATTCACGAATTGCAGACGAGGATAGACGATCTCCAGGGCGACGTCGAGCACGAGAGAGAAATACGCGGGAAAGTGGAAAAGGCGAAGGCGAATCTAGCTCGCGAGCTCGGGGAGTTGAGTGACCGCTTGGACGAGGCCGGGGCGGCCACGGCCGCCCAGGTGGAGCTGAACAAGAAGCGGGAGGCGGAACTCGCCCGACTCCGAACCGACTACGAGGAGAGCAATATCCGCAATGTCAACGCCATGAGTCTCATGAAGAAGAAGCACACAGAGGCCGTGGCCGAGATGGCTGATCAGATTGACCATCTGAGCAAACTGAAGTCGAGGTAAGTTGACCCCTTTCCTTCCCCGAGCCAAGAATCGTGCAAATTGCAACGCTTGAAGTTGGTCAGTTTTTTTTTTTTTTAATGTTGAGGACAGACAGAGACTCGTTGCGTCTCTGATGAGCTTTGATGACCTGTTATGTCAGTCGCCTCTCTCGCGGTACAGGTCTGATGATATTGCAATGAGCATATTTCATTTTACTCAACGATGTTTTCTCGCACGACAGGTTGGAGAAGGAGAAGGAGATTATGAAACGCGAGGCTGAATCAGCCCGGGTTGCGCTGGACGTCGTGACTCGTGATAAGGTAAAGTATTCAGTCATAAGTGTTCTCATAGAGTGTGAGGGACAAACTCAATACCTTCAGCTGCTTCTCATGTCATATATATATATAATGTTAGATGTCTTACAGATGTCTGTGATGTACATAAGTAAATCCTCAGACATACTCTTAAGTTTATTTCTCAATTTGAAATTTGTATGGCACATCAACTCAAACCTTGAACTTTGTTTTCGGTACCTGAAACTTTTTAATGACCTTTGCTGACCCTCCTCTAAGTTCAAGGAGAGTGACACGTACTATTTTCACCACAAAATCTCTTAATTTTAAGTTCAGTGACAGATGATTTTCTCTTAAACTTCAGGAATATGTACAAAGCCTCCATTTAAACCCTAAACTATTCTGTTCGCATATCATGGTCAGGGAATACCTATTTCCATGATGTCTCGACCGTCGGCTTTAAGTAAACAGTTAGTTACGCTAGAGATATACCCATTACATTGCTCTTACTAGCCGCTTTAGGGAACCCTCCTCTCCCAGTGTTGTTGACTGCAGCTTACACACTTCACGTTCTTGCTTCAAGAAAGTCTCAAGTCACACTACATATATTATGTTTGTGATTATCACTTTGATTACTTCTAAAGCTCTAGAGTCTGCTGCTCCTCTCATTAAAGAACTCATTAAATCAACCTTGATTTCGGTGATTTATGACCTTTGATTTTGTCATTGTTTTTCACAGGCTGAAGTTGAGAAGATAAACAAGCAACTTCAGCATCAGTTTAATGAAGTTAGTGGTAAGCTTGATGAGGCCAACCGTACGCTTAATGATTATGATGCAACCAAAAAGAAGCTGGCTGCCGAGAACGCAGACCTCTTGAGACAGCTTGAAGACGCTGAGAACCAGATTGGCGAACTAGCCAAGCTGAAGCTGTCCCTCACGAACCAGCTCGAGGACACCAAAAAGCTTGCAGACGACGAGAGTAGGGTAAGCCATTCTAGTTGTTATTCAGTGCTGACATGTGTGTAGTACAAGAGCTTTACAGATAATCTTCGACGGAGATGAAGTATTAAAGCTTACTGGAACATCTTCTGTTGACAGATGCGCGCCACACTCTTCGGGAAGTACCGGAACTTGGAACACGACATCGACGGCCTCCGTGAGCAGCTGGACGAGGAGACTGACGCCAAGGCCGACCTGCAGCGCATGCTGTCCAAGGTGAGCTCCGAGGCCCTCATGTGGCGCTCCAAGTACGAGTCCGACGTGGTCGCCAAAGTCGAGGAACTCGAGGCGATCCGCATGAAGCTTGCGAGCCGCCTCGACGAGGCAGAGACGCAGATCGAGCAGCTCAACGTCAAGTACATGAATCTGGAGAAGACCAAGCAGCGAGCCCTCGCGGAGCTCGAGGAAATGCAAGTGGCCTTCGAGAGAGCGCAGACCCTGGCCGCTGCAGCGGAGAAGAGGCTCAAGGTCTCCGAGAAAATCATCGCCGAGTGGAAGATGAGGGTCGACGACATAGCCAGCGAGCTCGACGCCTCGCAGAAGGAGTGCCGGAACCTCTCCACGGAGAACTACCGCGTCAAAGCCGCGTACGAGGAGAACCTCGAGCAGCTTGATGCGGCCCGGCGTGAGAACAAGGCTCTCTCGGACGAGATCAAGGACCTGACGGATCAGATCAGCGAGGGCGGCCGAGCGCTCCACGAAGCACAGAAAACAGCCAAGCGGTACGAGATCGAGAAGGATGAGCTCCAGGCAGCCCTTGAGGAGGCCGAGACGGCGCTGGAGCAGGAGGAGAACAAGGTGCTCCGGGCGCAGTTGGAACTGCACCAAGTCCGCCAGGAGATCGAGCGCCGTCTTCAAGAAAAGGAGGAAGAATTCGAAAATACCAGGTGGGTTGTTTACATTCTTTTTTTACCGAATTCGAAAATACTAGGTGGGTTGTTTACGCATGTGAATAATTAATTGACTTTTTTTCGATTGGGATTGTAAGTAAACGCAACCGAGAGCTCTCGTGTTTCATTGCTCACCATCTTAATCCACACGGATGTAGAATATTTCTGTTAACCCTTGCTTACCGATTTTCAGAAAATGCCACCAACGAGCAATCGACTCGTTACAAGCGTCCCTCGAGGCTGAGGCGAAGGCCAAAGCCGACGCGCTGCACATGAAGAAGAAGCTGGAGTCTGACATCAAGGAACTCGAGATCGCACTTGACCATTCCAATAAAGCTAATGCCGACCTGCAGAAGCACGTCAAGAAACTCCAGGGCGAAGCCAAAGACCTGCAGATCCGAATTGAGGAGGAAGAGCGACTGGTGTCGGAGTACCGTGAGCAGTACAGCATGTCGGAGCGTCGGGTTAACGCTCTCCAGGGAGAGTTGGAGGAGTCGCGGACTCTCTTGGAACAGTCTGACCGAGGCCGTCGCCAAGCTGAAAATGACCTGTCAGATGCTGGCGAGATCATAAGCAAACTCACCGCAGAAAACGGGACGCTGTCCGCATCCAAGAGGAAACTCGAGAGCGACTTGCAAACCCTCCAAGTAAGTGATTTTTTTCCCCTTCCCAGATAAACGTCTGCCAATAGACGTAATGTTTCTGTAGTCAGGCGATTCCTTACTCAGTTTTTCTGTTATACACATTCGTTCCACATACGCGCTAGATATTTAAACTCTGTCTCTCTTTTTTCCCTTCTCTTGCCAGGCTGATTTCGACGAGATAGTCGGCGAAGCTAGGAACTCCGAGGACAAGGCGAAGAAGGCGATGATGGACGCGGCCCGCTTGGCTGACGAGCTCCGCGCCGAGCAGGAACACGCCCAGCTGCAGGAGAAGATGCGAAAAGCGCTGGAGGTCACCGTGAAGGAGCTGCAGATCCGCATCGAGGAGAATGAGAACATCCTCATGAAGACGGGCAGGGCCGCCATGAGTAAGCTGGAGAACCGCATTCATGAGCTGGAGGTTCAGCTGACGGACGAGTCCAGTCGCTACGCCGAGGCGCAGAAGAACTTGAGGAAATGCGAGAGACACCTGAAGGAACTGACCTTCCAGTCCGATGAAGACAGAAAGAACCACGAGAAGATGCAGGACCTGGTCGACACGCTGCAGCAGAAGATCAAGACCTACAAGCGGCAGATCGAAGAAGCCGAGGAGATCGCCGCCCTCAACTTGGCCAAGTTCCGCAAGGCGCAGCAGGAGCTGGAGGATTACGAAGAACGGGGTATTGGTAGCCGCCTCATCACTCTAGAACCTTCTTTGCCACCACACGTTGCACTCTGATCACCCCGAGAACTGGAAAGCCTCTCGGTACGATTCACTCTTTTTTTTTCAAGTTCCATTCACGACTTCCTTCGACAGCTTGCTAGGTTACTACTACTGCTAATGACGTGAACGGAATTACGGCCGCAACTAATTCTGTGGTGTGGATTCTCAGTGCAACAGTTTTTTTTCTATGGTACAATGAATTATATGCAAACAATAAATTTGCTTTGAAAACTATGTATTTCTGTCACTCTGAACAGTGGAGGAGATGATGTATTTTCCTTCCTGAACACGAATCTACAATACATGAAGCAAGACGAAGAGATCGATTGGGATTTCTTGCTGTCAATTCAACCTGACAGTATCACGATGCACAAAAATACACAGATTTCCACCCTATACCCATCCTAGCCGTGTCTGTTGTTAAGGACTTTACTATTACTGCCTCTTCCAGCACCCCACACAAGCCAACGACCCGAACTCTCGCCTCTGCTGGTCTGATCCCAAACACGTACACTACCGTCTGCTCTAGACAGCCTCTCTGCACCCGTAGGTCTCGGGGACAGACGCTTGTGAGTATAACCAGTTGACCTAACCTTGCTCGTAACTCGTTATCAAGCTTCTTGCGTGATGGGTCAGGTTAATAAACGATGACTCGAGTAATGGATCTTTTTTGCGGATTTTTCTTCTAGCTTTGCGTCCGTCGTCACGAACCTTAGTTCCGACATGATCCACGGGAAACTAAGCGTATAGCTACCAAGCTTCAGAGCATCCCTTCACAGCTTGATCATTAAGCTGTTAGAACACGTACAGAGTATGAACAGGGACGGACGGTCAAGAGGGACAATATATGTCACTTTGAACAGTCCTCGTGTTGTACGTAAGGAGATTTCTCCCGGCCGTGTTGACTGAGGCTTAAGAGCTATATATAAACACGTAAAAGAATTGTTAAATATACTTTGATGTAACAAAGAAATTTGTCAAGCGTGGAATATACGAGACTAGCTGGCTTAACGCACCTCCCCCTTGTAATTGCGTTTATAATCACTCGACCTCGGCACGACCCTTGACCACAACGATACGACGACTTTAAATATCATCGTGACAGTTTTATAAATCCATGAGGGTCAGGTTAAAGGCCGGGCCATTTATACGGAAGGGACGTACTGTCGTTGTCATGCTGCTTCCATTACTTTCTGTGCTGGGAACCAGCCACACGAGGATTGAGAGTTGTTATGCTTTATCTTTTCACCGTACAGAGAAGGTGTCTGACTGACTGTTTCGAGTGTAGTTAACAAATGCCTCTCGTGCAGTGATGAGTATGGAGGTGAAACAGAGAGACTGCAGAGTGTGTTGCAGGAGGGCGCTGCAAGATATATCTGTGTGGTCTGTGGTGAGAGAAGAAAAACATTTTTTTTTGAAGGTCACAGGCATTACTGTAGTGTTTATAGAAACAATAATATATCTTGAATATGTTTTGCTTCACGTCATTTGTGATATTAGTCGTCAGAATTTTTGTTCCTGTGTGAAGTATCGCCAGAGTATATGGAAATGGCTTCCTCGTCTTGTCTTTGTATCATTTATGTCTTTAAGTCAAGTCTGTAAACAGTTAAGTAGCTTTAATTATTCTGTATATGATTATTCTTGCGCCACTTCTTCGTCCTTTTGATATACATGTATCACCAGTCGCTGTAGCTTTGAATAGCAAGAAAGGGGAGAGCTTGGTTAAATTCACTTTGACCAAAGTCATAGCCTTTATTTACAGAAGGTCTTTGCCAAACTGACCCGGCGTGAGCGTGACAACAGCCGCCGCTGGTCTGTTTTGGAAAAACCCGGGAGAGATAAATGAGTTTCAGTGACGGGAATGCACCAAAGACGTTCTTTCTGGCTCTAGACAAGCAAGCAGTCGAACGCTGTTATGACTCGGAGACGCATGTGTGCTGGCTTAGCACCAGCCCACCTCCTCTGGGGTTGCTCGAGTGCCATGTACTGCCTTCCTGGTTTTATTCGCTTTCTGCTTCATGCTCACGAAGGTGTGTATTGTCATTGGATTGTATAATCATATGCCGATTTGTAATTCAGTTATCTCGTTAGAATATTTACCGACGATCGGTTTGATTGAGCCAGCGTTTTTTACCAGGATTACGATCGTTATCAAATTTAACAGTGTAAGTCATTGGTAACTAATCATCCACGCTACGAAAATGTATTTTAGACGATTTGCGGATTAACTCCGTCCGTCTCACCACACTGAATTATATCTCTCCTACGAATAGGACTTGGCTCACACTGAGACAAAGCACTTAATGATCATTTGGATTGCACGAGGTCACAAGCGTGACCCTGGAACACGAGTGAAAAGCATAGATCGGTTGTACGGCAAGGTGTACAGATGTAACTGGGTCCCTGTGAGAGAAGCGGGCTGGAGTGGCGAGGCATCTAGCTGGCTGGGATTGGCTGGCTACGCCTTCTCTCCCAAGATAGATGATTAATATTTCACAGGAGTCAGGCCCTCGGTCGTTAACGAACTGTTCTGGCACGGGTTTCAGAACGCCCTAAGGTTAGGGAGGACAGGGAGCTAGCCGCCTCTGTACAGAACCTCCGAGCCCAGAATAGGTTTAAGCTAAGGGCTTTTCCCCACCTGCCCCCCGTCTCGTCTCCATCTTGACGCCCTGTGCACCACAGACAGTTAAGACTTACTTACGTTCCTCCGAAATTAAAGGCAGGTCTTGTAGAGGAAGTGGGTGAGAAGTAAGCGAATCTTCGCAGAGATATTTGAATATTCTTGGCAAGCACAGCAAGTCTCGTGATATTAAAGTAAAGTCTTGAAAATATTTACACGACATTTTGCGGGGGGCAAAGTAATCTTCAAGCAACGTGTGTGCAATTTGTTGCTAAACTCTGGGGACTTCTCAGTTGTATTTCCGCATTACGTTCTCTGTCGGCATTATGACGTGTTTGGTTTATTGTTTTATGGTTTTTTTAAAGGGCGATTCCGAGGCTGTGTTTTTCCTGGAACTACGTCTGCAGCGACCATCTGTGTCTTACGTTAAACCAACTGAGTTTTATTTTTCACAGTTGTTAGTGGCGCACCAATACGAGATCTAAAGTGTTATTAAGAGTGTACCACTTACCCACTGGCAACAGCTATCGTCATAAGGGGGGCTAAAAGTTACCAACGTAGGAATTCAGGAGTAAAATATTTTACCTCAAACTCATCCCCACAAAATCATTCCAATCCTTGTTGTGAGTTTAATATTTTTTCTTTTTATTTCTATTGTTTTTCTACTGTTTTTAGTGTTGGCAACTCGCATATTTTTAGTGTTGGTATGTTTCTGATATGTTCGAACGTATTCTTGTGGGATTGCTTCATGATTTTTACTTTATAATGTAAAGATTTTTAGTCCTCTTTATATTGTAGAGATACGAGTTCCTATTTTCTATTTTTTTTTCGTGTAAGATATGAGTCCCCATGTTATCTTTGATTTTTTTCAACTTTCCCATGTATTAATTATCATAATCTCTCCTGCTTCATTCTGCTTTTCATATTTTTTGTTCCAATTTCCGAATTTCGTCTTCAACACACACAACAATGTTTTCAGTTAGTTTCCAATATATGCAATGAATAGCAGCAGCACCTTTCCGTCTCTTGTTTTGAAGATTCTCATTATCACACTACCCATTGCTTGACCAACTTAATGCGGTTTATCTTCTATGAACAGCACACAGTTAACAGACGTACACTATGTTGTATAGTTCTGTTGAACAGTAGGATGATTGGAACGGAACGCTCATGAAGGCATGGAAAATAACACATTGGCAACTCTTGGGCTAAATACGTACATTTTTTTCTCTCTTATTTCACTGAATTTCACCTGCAAATCTGCAGTGTGTATTTTACTCTTGTAGAGCCATTGGGGACTGGCACTGTTCCCTCGTTCTATGATGGGTTCGGTACTGCCTCCAGTCTTATAGTGGGTCTGGCACTGTTCCACTTCCTATAGTGGGTCTGGCACTGTTCCACTTCCTATAGTATGTCTGGCCTGTTCCACTTCCTATAGTGGGTCTGGCACTGTTCCACTTTTTATGGTTGTTCTGGCACTGTTCCAATTCCTATAGTGGGTCTGTCACTGTCTCCCCCTTCCCCACATAATTCTAACATCACTGCATAGTTAATGTATATAATGTTAACTCAGAATATCTAACAGATTCCTTAAAAGATCTTAATATAGGCAGGGGTAGAGGGAGGTTTTGCCCAGTCGTCTTCTAAACGAAGACTTTTCGTATTTCTCCTTTTCACTCCCTAAACTATATCATTTTTGGTATTTCAAGACGACTAAGAAAAAAAAAATATAACTTTTTGGTGATGCAAAATTCGAACACCTCACACTGTGAAGCACAACTCACTCACTCTGAAGTTTTAGATTTGTTTCTCCTAGTAAAACAAGGATATTATTTATCGATTCTCATACTGATGGTCATTCAGGATTAATATGTATTTCTTGTCGCTTCTACATAGCACAATACAGTACATTACAGTACAGTACAGCATGATACAGTGCAGTACAGGAGGCCTTGGGTTCAAAATGACATTAATCAAGAACAATAAGACTTGTGACTTACCTGGCGACGCGGTGTGCACATTGACTTGGAACTTCTCGACCGTCGTGTTGATCCACTCCACACAGCACCGCTGCCATGCCTGGAATTAGACCGAAGATGAATACAATATATGTACAGTCAGCCAAAAAAGTCTGTTCACCCCAGCAATGTTAAGAATATGACACAATGGACGAAGATTTATGACCAGGACTCCTCCATTTAGCCTGTGTTGTCCTGCTCTCAATATCAGTAGGCATACTATTCGTAAATGCAGAACGTTTGAAAAAATACTTCATTATTTACCGATTATAACATCAGGAAACGTTCAGGAAGATGAATCATAGTCAACATATATTCTCGGATCACCGAATGCGTTTGAGCCATACAATTTTACGTTACTACGCGAATAAAGAACCTGAAGTATTTTTTTTTTTTTAAGATTTCTATCATGATTTACAGGAAACGGGAGACAAGCGCCCATGATGTCATTCAGCCCCAGCGCTTCCGCCGACCCCCGTCCTACTAGGCTTCGTAAAGCGTCCCGTTATAGGCTTCCCACGCCAACGTCGCAGTAGCCGTGGGTTGCCCCCATAGTCTACGGCAGTTATTTTGGCCGACTTTCTTTATACCAAGGCTGTCCAAACGTTCTCTGTCGGTTTTACAGACAGATGTTTGGACGGAGCTTCTGTCTTGAGCTGTACAGAAAGATGTTCCTTCTAGTAACAACATCTCTATCACTAATGGCAGAAGGCGTCTCACCCGAAAACATCGACCTATTTCTCTCCTTCATCTTCCAAATGCAAGTATCTCTATTGTCTCGCAAAAGTTTTTCAGCTGTGTATAATGAATTTTATTCATCATTCGTTATATTCCTACGAGGCTACTATGGTAAGATTGTGTTGTGGTTCGAAACCCAACCATTTGATTAAATTTCATAGAAATCATTGAATAAGGAAAGAACGTATTTTTAATTGTGATAGATTTCTATAATACCCCCAGTGGATTTCAGAGGCATCGGATGTCTGTTCTGCTTACAGTATGATAGATATTTCATAATACTACAGATATTGTTTATAATTCATTAAATCTAGCGTGATCGTTCGCCCGTTCGAAACAGCGTTGCTTAAGTTTCCACTGCGTTAACTTGCACGTACGGAGAGTGCTTCTGCTTCTGCTGCCACGCTCTGCTTGCTGTCAGAACGTAGAAGTGGATTTGCATTAAGTTTAGACCGTCAGGCCCGTGTGGATTATAAGGACACGGAATATTAGCCCTCGGAGGATGAGCTACGGGAGTGATGCAGGGCGGGATTATGTGCCGAAGCCATATAGTAAGGGGACTTAATGCGACGTAAGCAAGTGTTTACAAATGCGGTCGGCCTACCGCCTGAAGCAGACCGACAAGTCCTTGCGGTTAGTGGCAACGGATCCCGTCTCTAGTACCTTAGGTGTCTAGGATTACCATCATTTTCTAGTTCTGCTGTACGAAATCGTCTCTTAGCAAAGCCGGCGTGCGACATAGAACACTCTAGTGTGCGCAGAGCGAACCTCCTTGCACAGCTGAGGGGCATCGGTACCGCTGGCCACCAGCACATTGGACGAGATACCTTCGTCAGGACGTTTACGAAGTCTTCAAAAGCGGCAAAGGGTCGCCTGCAGCGAGAGTTGGGGCGTTCCAAGGAGAAGTGTGGCGTCTGCATCCGCTCGTGGCGTGCTTCGCCCTACCCAGAAGGGACACTGCATGATTAGGTGAGACAAATATATTTTCTTGTAATCGATAATTGTTTCAGATTCAGTTAGTCAATTTCCTCCAGTTTTCCTTTTTACGAAAATTGTTAATCTTCTTCAGATTTATTATTTCCTAAGGCAACAGACAATCTGTCATTGTGATGATTTTGTGTACATGTTTCATCAGTTTTGCGACTCGCGAGACCTTCCCAATGTCTGTTTCATATCCTAGTGTTTGTGCTGTAGGTCTGCTTCTTCTCCTGGGCAGGTATCCCCTACTGTTGTGTCTCGTCGGGGCCAGCATTCCAATTTCTTCCTGTGTCTCCCCTTCCCTGAACGCTACTCGGCATGTTTTCGAATGTTTTATGACTCCACGTTTAAGGAGAATATGTCTTGCGAGTGATGGCAGCCTAGCGACTTCATCCGGATTTGTACAAGCTTATCAGAAGCTCTGCTTTGCTTCGAGTCTCTGAGATATGACATCTAAAACGTCTTTACTTCGCTGCAAATGGAATTCCCATCGGGTGTAGAAGATTTGTTGTGTATGTGACATGGTATGAAGAGATGTTTAGCGAGAGCTGGCCGGCTGACGGGGGCCATTGTGGAAGAGCACAGTTGGAGGGGAGGTAACTTTTCAAACAGCACTCAGGGGGAAGGAGTTGTTAGGTAGTGTGTATTGCCATGGCCTCAACTTATGTTGCAATGGTGGTCTTGCAATGAGATGAAAGAAAACTGTAAGCGGTTTCTCTCTAATATTTCTGACCTTGTTTCACGGCGAACGGTTATTTCTTTGTGGGAAATTGGCTAAGGACTTCAGGCACGTTATCTTTATCAACTGTTTATGTCATTATTTAAACGCTTGCCGGTGCGTTTGATGTCGTTGCAGATTTATAGAGTGCTCCAAAGTAACAGTTTTTTATTGTGATTAAGAAACTTCTCGGGTGGCAGTGGACCAGATAATACTGTAACCTGTTCTTCAGGTCACGTACACAGGCAATCCCAAAACATATATTCCGTTCCCCTGTTTCTTCATTCAGTCTTCCTTTCGGTAAGATTTAATCAGTGTTTATATATCACTATATTGATTCATAGTCTCCACGCTGTAGATAGAGTAGAGTCGATCGTGAGAATGCTTCTCTCTCGTGCTAAAAGTGGTAGGAGAGGCCTACGTGGATGCGTGGTCCGATGAATAGGTACTTAATTCACACAGTGTTTTGGTATCGGCTTGGCCAGGTAACAGGTGGTGCAAACGACTGGTGTCTGGGGCCAGCCAGCTGTGACCACCTGTCGTAGACTTGGAGGCAGTTTAAACCTCCGTCAGCTGTTGTTTATCTTTAGGGTAAAGGGAAGCGTTTAGCCGCTCAATGGCTGCCACATCAGTAGTTCAGACACACACACACACACACACACAGACACACACAAACACACACACACACACACACACACACACACACGCACACAAACTGTCCTCACAATGTTCCGAGTGTCAGAAAGATAAGCTACACAAACTAGAATTAAAATTTCTGAACACAATTTTCTGGCCTTTTAACAGCATAAAGTTTTACTTTTTATCGTGAGAAACATTTAAACAATTTGCATGCTGGGTTTTCTGAGGAAACTTGTGCTTCATTGTAGTCAAGATCGTTGTTTCCTCACAGGCAATGGAATCTGAGCAAACTACGAATATTTATCTCTCTCACGGTTAAGAGATACTATGTCTCGTCCAACCTCAAGAACAGTAGATCTGTCACATTATGTATTTTTTTTTCTCTCTCTCTTCTCTTTCTCTCTCGCCCCAGACGTGTGGAATTTGATACTCAGTCCTCTGCGCCAAGTGAGATTAATGCTAATTATCCGTTTCAGCAAAGTCGTTGGGTTTAACAAAGCATTTCTTGAGGGGTTACAAGACGCGTACTTTGTGTCTGGCTTATTTACCGTTTCCCCTCGGACTTCACAAGGAGTCACTGGTCGAGTGGGGAGAGAACAGTCCGCAGGTTTTGTGGTTCGGACTGGGAGTAGTATTATTATGGTTGAGGCGGTAATGAAGGTTTTCTTTGGTCTGTTATGTAGGCGTGTCCAGGCGCGGGTTGTTTGCCGGGATGTTGCCATGACAGAGAAAGGTTGACGATAGATAACGCTGTGGGAGACAGACAGATAAATAGATAGATAGATAGATAGATAGATAGATTGAGAGAGTGTGTGTGTATATAGCGAGAGAAGCCCCACGCATGTATGCCAATCCAGGAACAGGTCTGAGCACATATCAGAGACCTATTACCGTGTGCCAGAGACCAACTTCGACAGTCATTAGCGTGTATGTCACGAGATGGGACGCCCCACAAGACCCTATTTCACGCCCACGCTGTGTATATCCGTCCCCCTCGCTGGGACCTCCGCCCGTACCGCCCAGATTAGCCATTGGCATCTTTCTCCCCTTCACGTAAACTGCTATAAAGGGAGATTATTGTCGTTGCAGTGCACACCCACCCCAGCTTCTCCCAGAGTCCGTGTAGAGGGACGGGTAGAAGGCTGTAGCCCCCAGCGTCGATCGTCTTGGCCCTACCAAAAGAACCACGCTCCAAGATGTATGTCAGAGAACCCCCAGAGATTTTCTCGGCATTAGAAAATAATCTACCCCGGCCAGGCGTGCGCCTCCCGACGCCTTTGGGGAGATGAGTGTGAGTAATAGCGCCCCGAGGGTGTTTAGCGGTTCTGCACACTCCATCTTCTGCTGAGATATGACCATGGTCTGTGTCACGGCAGATCTGCTGCTGCCCTCCCCACACTTGCCTCTCTCTCTCTTACACACAAACACACACACACACACGACCACTCAAGTTAGAGGGGAAAAAAAAGTAGACTCGTAGCTCTGAAGTCGTGATAAGTGGTCAGTAAAGTAGTTTGCTTAACTTTCCGCTTTACAGTTGAAAGTTAAACGTGTTTATGAGCTCGTCTCGTAGGCTCTGTCCCGTTTTTTGATAATCCACAGTTTATTTAATAATAAAAAGATAAAAAACGAAAACTTTCTTATATATGTCTTCGTAATATCTAGTGCTAGAGTACTCGTGATTGCGTTCATATGGATTACTCATCTCTTGGCATCGGAGTTTGTTTAGTTCAAGGAAGTGTACTTCGGTATTGCTTTCATGATGTTTTCTACTGCTTGAGAGAAAAGATACCTGAACAGCTTTATCGTGGAACCAAATGTGTTACGCAGAGCAGTGAGGCTTGGACACCAGGTTGAGCAAGTGGAAAGGCCCTAGCCAGCCAGCCATATGTAATAGAACCCGGGGCTCCATCCGAGCTACCAATCAGATATATATAGAGTCCAGGACTTCGTCAGAGACACTCTGCTCGCGAGACATTATTACCCCCGTCTCTTAAGAGACCCTCCACTCGAGAGACATTATCACCCCGTCTCTTAGAGACACTCCACTCGCGAGACATTATCACCCCGTCTCTTAAATCACAACACGAGCCACTAGTCTACGACAGAATTATAAGTTTTCGAGATCAGACGTAAAATGGAGGAAGATGTTTACTCGTGCGTGTTTTCCGCAAGCGCCGGGTCTCTCACGAGCCAGGGTTGGAGGCGGCGATGACCTCACTAAAGTGGTATGCCGCGACCACTAGCAAAACAACTACGACCCTTGCGTCGTACAGATGTAGAGGTGGGTGCTGTCTGCCACCGGGGCACACTTTTACACCCCCCAGCAATTCCTCACGAGGGGACAAAATACGGCTTGAGTTGACAGAGGAAAAAGTCTATCCCGTGAGAGCATTATGAACCTCTGAAGGGAAAATGTATAAGTTGACGAGTTCTTATAAGGAGGGCCAGGTTCTCTGCCTTACTGGGAGGCCAGGCCCTCTGCCTTGCTAGGAGGCCAGGTCCTCTGGCCTACTAGGAGGACAGAGGTCAGGTCCCTCTGTCCTAGCTGGAGGCCAGGTCTTCCTATCAAGATGAGAGCCACTGTGGTCTGATGCAGTTCAGAACTAGATAACTTTACGAGGCATTTTTCTTGAGAGTAATGGAGACGATTTTCGAGGTGATTTGTTTAAAAGATGTTGTAAAACTGTGTGTGTGTGTGCGAGAGTGTGCTGATTTGATATTGTATTAGTGGAGAGATAAGTCATTATCTTCCACTAATTACTGTGACAGTAATCAGTTTATCTACGTCCACATCCTGATATCATCAAACGCTCTTCTAATCACTCTTACAACAGACCTCCCCCCTTCAACCCCTCCCCTTTAGTTCTCCAGGCGTTCGGTAACTGTATATCCCTCGATGAGCAGGGAATGAGTGGGATGGGGTGGGGTGGCGACCTGAATTCTTATATTTATACTTACATCCAGCTCTGCGCGACCATATCCCAAAATAAGTATATTGGGAGGACTTGTGGGTGGGGGGAACGGGCGGCGCTGCCGCCGGCTCTCTCTCTCTCTCTCTCTCTTTTTGGGGGCAAATGAGAGGGACGATTTTCTCTCTCACTCGCAGACGAAGGGAGGGGACGCCATTAGGACTCGCTGTTAGTAATGCTGAGCTGTGAGTCTATATGTAAGTGTTTTGAAGTAGAGTTTGATGACTTGGGTTTTTGACAGTAGTCATCTGCTCATATTCTCTCTCTCTCTCTCTCTCTCTCTCTCTTTCTTTTTCTCTTTTTCTTTCTCTAACTCATTCTCTTTAAGCATATTTTCTCGAACCCTCTTTCCCTCTCTCGTCTGTTTTACACTCTCTCTTTCTTCTCTCTCTCTCTCTCTGACTGTGTCACAACCATTTCCTTTCTTTACACACACACACACGGCCCGCCCTACCCGACGCTGGGGTGTTTGGACTGTCCGGGCTGACTACTGACATTGAGAAGGTGACCTTCAGGCCTCCTGCTGACTGCTGACAGTGAAAGGTTGGCTTCCAGGCTTCCTACTGACTGCTGACAGTGAGAAGGTGACCTCCAGGCTTCCTGCTGACTGCTGACATTGAGAAGGTGACCTCCAGGCTTCCTGCTGACTGCTGACAATGAGAAGGTGACCTCCTACTGACTGCTGACAGTGAGAGGTTGGCTTCCAGGCTTCCTGCTGACTGCTAACAGTGAGAGGGTGGCTTCCAGGCTTCCTGTTGGCTGCTGACTGTGAGAGGGTGGCCTCCAGGCTTGCTGCTGACTGCTGATAGTGAGAAGGTGGCCTCCAGGCTTCTTGCTGACTGCTGACGGTGAGAGGGTGACCTCCAGGCTTCCTACTGACTGCTGATAGTGAGAAGGTGGCCTCCAGGCTTCCTGCTGACTGCTGACGGTGAGAGGGCGGCCTCCAGGCTTCCTGCTGACTGCTGACAGTGAGAAGGTGGCCTCCAGGCTTGCTGCTGACTGCTGACGGTGAGAGGGTGACCTCCAGGCTTCCTGCTGACTGCTGACAGTGATGGGACGGACCCAGACATCCTCAGTGTCAGCTCGACCCACATCTTAGACGTTGGTAATTTAACATTCATTCCACTGGTGCTCACGGCCCTGTAGCTAATGGTTTCCTCTTGTGGACCACATCTTAACTACCACATCTTCACTACCACGTCTTCACTACCACTTGCACACGGAAATGTCCACTGTACTGCCACTGGTTCCCTTTGTATCCCGTGACTGTAATATTTACATGTGTGTCCTCGTCAAGGGTAGAGCCAGTGACAGTGTGTCCTCGTCAAGGAGTCGAGTCCGCGCAAGTGTGTCCTCGTCAGGGGTCGGGCATCTACCTACTGGAACATAAAGACTCACTTCGTACGCTGGACTTCCCTTAGAGGCTCTTGCATATGGTTGAAGTTGGCCTCAGAGCTTAAGTCTTTAACTTTTGATTTTTTCTTTTTCCCGTGTTTCGCTCTCTCTGGCCTCACCCCTCGAACGACGCTAAGAATGTGGCGTTCTTTGACTATGTGTCACCCCTTATCTAAGCCAGGGGGCTCTGTGTCACCCCTGCCAGGGGGCTGTGTCACCACCTTCCTTCTTGTTACCTGTAGATCATTAGATTTTGTGCTCAACCGGAGCCCTCTACACTCTCGCTACGTAAGTTCTCCTACTGTTATGACTGTCTCCTGTCTTTATACGTCTCCCTCCCCCTCGTTTTCTCCTCTGAACACTGTCTACTTCCGTCTAGCACGACACACAGTTGACCTGATGTTTGCCTCGGCACTGATCACGTAATGGAGATTATCTTTCTAAGTGGAGTCCGACGAAATGCATCCCTTGTCTCTTTGAGACCCTCTCGTTCTTGAGTCCATGTGGGTGATGGAGGGTCCTGCACGGTGCACTCCTCTCATATCTGTGAGGACGATTGCCCCTCTTTCACCTTCCATATTAACACATTTCAGCCAAGTGCAGTTCAGACAAAGAGTTTTCTCCCTTCCACGTCTCGCCTTTAGCCAGGATTTTCTCTTCACAAGTCTGGAGGAAGTACTTTGGCATCTGCCCATGGACTCGAATGCTTTCGTGACTCCGAGTCAGGCTACGGCTTCATGGTCTTGCAATTAAGAAAACGTTAATTCGGTGTTTTCTTTTCCCTTCGCTGTTAGACTCGGTGAGTTTTTACAATCATATGTTTTTTGCTGACTCCAACTGTTTGTTTTCTCTAAAGAGACAGGTCTATTATCTCGTGAGGAAAGAGACAGGTCTATTACCAGCAGAGAAGCTGCCGAAGTACATTCCTTCTGTTGTCTATCCCTTTTCCTGTAACTGTTATATTTTTCCTCCGAACATCTGAGATGTCCATAACTGGGGTATCTTCCCGTCCATGCTGTGCTATGTCATCTGCTTTAGAAAGCAGGAACGGAAATAAAGAACTAAGCGATGTTTATTTCTGGAAGGGGTACAGTTGTCAGCTCACCTGAGCATCTAGTTATGGCCAGAAAAGACAAGTGGGTCATACATATCTCATTCTGATTATGTCTGAAAGGTTTTTGATGTTGCCTCGTACATGCGTTCAGGTGGATATGGGTGCCAATATCTTCAAATGGGTATGGCTAGCAGTCAATGCAGATGGACATGGGTACCACTGTTTTCAGATGGAGGTACGTCTTTCAGCAGGAGTGAAATTGTTCCTGGGCTTTAACAGTGGTGTCCCCTGGGCTCAGCGGGGATGGTGGTGTCCCTTCGGCTCAGCAGGGATGGTGGTGTCCCATCGGCTCAGCAGGGATGGTGGTGTCCCTTCGGCTCAGCAGGGATGGTGGTGTCCCTTCGGCTCAGCAGGGATGGTGGTGTCCCTTCGGCTCAGCAGGGGTGGTGATGTCCCCCTGGTCTCAGCAGAGGTGGTGGTGTCCCCAGGTCTCAGCAGGGAGAGTGGTGTCCCCCTGGTCTCAGCAGAGGTGGTGGTGTCCCCAGGTCTCAGCAGGGAGAGTGTTGTCCCCCTGGTCTCAGCAGAGGTGGTGGTGTCCCCAGGTCTCAGCAGGGAGAGTGTTGTTCCCCTGGTCTCAGCAGGGATGGTGGTGTCCGGGTAAAAGGAAAAAACCTTTTGTCAGCCGATTTTGCAGCGGGGCGACGGAGCGTGCTGCCAAAAGTAATTATTCTGGTGCGTCCGTCTCTTTAGTTAGCAAGCAGAGTGAGCCACCGGCGGAGAACAGCGTGAAAGACTCCGGAATGTTGCCATCAAGACAAGCCGTGACAAGCGTCAGTACTTTTGTGTCAAGGAGGTCTGCTTAGACTCGGTGTTGTGGCCACTTGTACATTATTTGATGCAAGATCAGGAGGTGGTGAGGTGTGCTCGTGTGGGACTCTGTAGAGAAGGATTTTTAATCCTGCACCATCACTGATGGTCGTCCTTGCCGAGGAAGACCAGTCGAGATGATATTTGCAGACCTGTCGAGGTTTTGACACAACTCTTTGTTTACGGGATGTGTCTGGTCACCGTATGGGAACGTCTCGATCGTTTCAGTGTCGCTCTGTCGTTCGGGAACACGCGAGGAATCAGCTTCAAGGGACGCGGGTGTTAGAGTAAAAAACCCGTCTAAGCAAACGGCGCGCGAGCGTTCGGGTTCGAGGTGAAATAAGAAGAGAAATAGCACATTTGCACTGGACCTCGCGCTGTATGTGGGTCCTGGAGCGGTCAGAAAGGACTGGGGAGAGAGAGAGAGAGAGAGAGAGAGAGAGAGAGAGAGAGAGAGAACCTTTACCAAGACGACATAAAGGAACCAAATAATGGACTTATACTCTGAGTACATAAAGCAAATCTTCGTTAACCTAAAGCTCGCAAGTAAAGCTCAGTTCACCCAGAATTTAGACTCAAAGGGATGATCCTAGACCACCTCCTGGCTTCCCTCCCATCGCCAGAACAGGACTCGGTAGGATGTTCTCTATATCCTAGTGCTCGTCTGGCTCTCTCCTGCAACCGTACCAGTTTGAGACTGAATGGGAGGGAAGAGTCCTTCCCTACCTCAGGTCACTGAATGCGGATGACGATATTCAGTTCCGAGAATCTACTTCCTCGTTGTCTAAACATGTGTATTTTGGTTCAGGATTATTCCTTATGTAAAGTCCAAGGTTAGAGGGAAGACAGGGACCGGGGTAAGGATGGCTCACCCGATGAAGAATGAGCTTTGGAAGTAAAGTAAAGAAATGCAAGGAAATGAATTAAGTGTTGGTTGGAATCAAAGAAGATTCAGAGTCATTGCACATATACCTAGTTGGTGGGTTAGGAGCCGACGGAATTGTAAGAGTGAGCGTGACTGAAAAAGTGGTGTGTGTGTGTGTATAAAGATAACACGAGACGTAGGCGTTGGGTGTGAGTACATGCCACTAGGGGAGTGGAAGAGGTGCTTTAACGCGCAGGTGAAGTATGTGGCATGCAGAAAATGGGATGTAGCTAGTAGTTATATTAAAAAAAGAAAAGGGTATTGAGTTATGAAAATGCGGAAGGTAGATCCCAAATGAGAGAAAAGGTGGTCATGTAAGGACGATATTTGCATAGGAGTAATTATGAGTGCCTGAAAAAGCATTAGGGAGTCAAAACAGACAGCAAATGAGACGAAAGGAGAAGGTATGTCATTACCTGAAGTCTTTTGACAATTATAAAACTACGTGGATACTAATTACTTAATTCGACAGTTTGTCTGACGAGTCCTCCCCGTGACGAGCTATTGTATGATGTAGGAACGCTGGAGCATCTTGACTATAGAGAATTAACTGGTATTTGAACGACGGTTTGGGGAAAAAACAGTGTGGGAATTGAAATATGACAGCGTGCGGTGTCTGGCCCCGTGTGTAGGCGTGGTAGAGAGTGGGTGGTGTATGGAATGTGGGGGCAGAGCCAACACACCTTGTGTACGAGCTCACTAGGGGGAATGATGTGGTTGTGAGGAAGAAACAAAAACTGTGAAAAATCTCTCCCGTGGCTGTAAAGACGCGGGTCCTGTACACCAGAGGTACGGTAGTGAGCCGAACGATGCTGCTGCTATTAGCGCAAACCATTCATGTTAGTCCATCGCCACAACTGCTAAATCACCGCCCATGCTCTAGCTTCACCCTAGCTCAAACTACTGCTCTCCCTATCTCTCTCCAACAACATATCCTCTCTCTTTCTCTCTACAACAACACAACCCGCTCTCCAACACAACATGGACGTGTGGAATCTCTGGTTAACGCCAAAAGTACTTGAAATCTAGAGCTTCTTCCAACAGTGTTGTTATAACGTCAGCACCAATTGCCGTTCATGTTATTTTTACGACCCTAACAATCGCATTACATACAACCGTATGTATATGCATACATACGTAGTGTTTATGCGTGTGTGTGTGTGTATATACTCGTATATATTTGTCTATATACATAAGCTTGCATAGCGAGCATATAACTTTATAGTCGATTCCATATATATCCTTACTGTGAGTATACTTTCAGAAGTATACTGTATAAAAAATGCTCGCTGAGTATACTCCCAGAAATATACTTTGAAATGTATGCTCTCAGAAATAACATTTTTCGGAAATATACATTGGGTATACTATGAGGACATATGTCTCATAAGGAGAGAGTTCACATGAGGAGAGAGATTATATATATATATATATATATATATATATATATATATATATATATTATCCCTGGGGATAGGGGAGAAAGAATA
>JAYMFT010199666.1:0-11698 GCA_038088735.1 Panulirus argus
GGTAAGAGAGATGTGTGGTAATAAAAAGAGTGTGGTTGAGAGAGCAGAAGAGGGTGTGTTAAAATGGTTTGGACATAAGGAGAGAACGAGTAAGGAAAGGTTGACAAAGAGGATATACATGCGTCTGAGGTGGACGGAACAGTAAAAAGCAGGAGACCAAATTGAAGTTGGAAGGAACAGAGTGAAATGGAACGATGTGGTATACTGAGTCGACGTGTTGTCAGTGGACTGAACAAGGGCATGTGCAACTTCTGGGGTAAACCATGGAAGGGTCTGTGGGGCCTGGATGTGCATAGGGAGGTGTGGTTTCAGCGCATTATACATGACAGCTAGAGACTGAGTGTGAGCGGATGTGGCCCTTTTTTGTCTGTTTCTGGGCACTACCTCACTGATGCAGGGGGTGGCAATGCTGTTTCCTGTGGGATGGGGTGGTGCTGGGAATGGATGAAGGTGAGCAAATATGAATATGTACATGTGTATATATGTATGTTTAAATAAATATATGTAAATATGCTTATGTTGATATGTATATGTATATGTCTGTATTTGTACATGTATATGGGTGTATATGTATTTATTTGTGTAAATGAGTGGATGGGCCTTTCTTCATCTGTTTCCTGGCACTATCTTGCTGACGCAGGAAATGGCAGTCAAGTGTAAAAAACAGTTAATGCACTTTACTATTTATCTTATTTAAAATTACCCTATGGCTTCTCTCTGAGAGAATCCTAGTATTACCCAGGAAATGTTTCTAGAGGCTTCTGCAGCCCATGGCTGCAGTCCTTCCAGCAATAGGGAAATGAGGTCTCCTTTGGACTGAGAAGTTCTTTGACGAGACTGTGCTCCTAGAGATAAAGTCTTGCCAAAGGTGACTTTTCGCTCACATTATAACTTCATACAGGCAGATTCTATTTACACCATTATTCCAACAGAAGTAATATACAAAGCTTAAATTTTCAAGTCATCCCCCATAAACTTACCTGTATTCGAAGATCATGACGTATATTGCGAATCTGATAAACAGTATTGAGGGCCTTCTTCACTAATGCCACTTCCTTTTCTGCATCACTTACAGCTTTTTCATACATTACCTTCAGCTTTGTCTGAAAGAGAAAAACAAAAGGATATATGGTTAAGTTTCCCAGGTATGGCCAACTATAATATGGATAGTATATCCAATATAGTTTATGACTAGGACAACCTACGTAGCACAAGGTTGCACAGAAATGTTTCACACTTGCAACAGTTTAAAATTAAATCATAAACTTAGATAATATCATGTAACCTTTGTAGTTTTAACAAATTTGAAAGTATAATACAGTTGGAGCAGAAAAACTCAAAGAGAAAAAAGGCAAAAACATTCCAAACCACATTTGCCACTTGTTGACATGACAAGGTCTGGCCCTCAATAATGATACATAACACAATGGCAATGTTCTCTAGTGTTCTGATGAAGGCTTAGAGTTGTTTTAAGTGTCTACAGGGGGGTATGCAATATGTTTCATACTGGATAGCTTTTCTCCACTTCCGACAGAAATTGATGCTAAATCACAGGGTAACACAACCCCGGTGCCCTTCCCTCCCTCCCTCACAACATCTTATCCCACTCCACCACTGTATCTAATCATGATCACCACATATGCTAGGGGTGGGGTTCATCTATCTAGAGCAGGCATGCTGGCATCGTAAGAGTCAGCAGAGATGGTCATAGCCAGGGTTGATAAGTCTCTAAAACAGCTAGATGATAGTCATTTGCAATAAAGTAAGTATGATGCACTTAGCGCTCCTTTTCTATTGGAATACCATGGGGAAAATATGGAAGTGAGGGAACATAGTAGGATAGGTCAGATTGTGCATGGTGAAAATGAGGCAAGTAGGGTAAAAAGACAGAAAAGGAAGACAGGTTCCATTCCAGGTAGAAACAGGGAACAAGGAAGGTAAAGAACATGGATGAGTGAGGTAACGAACCATCACTTATCAGGAACTACAGGTCATCAAACATTTAGAGGAAAGGAACATGCCAGTGAGGAAACATTGCAGGATAGGCAGCTAATGCAGGTTGGAATAAAGTAGGAGGAGAAAAAGACTGAAAATGGTAGCCTTAGATCACTTCCCAGGTAGAAGCTGGGAACAAGGTAGGTAGCAAACAGGACAGAACAGGTCAAGCCAAAGTTCAGAACAACAGCCTCTGTACTGCCACTGCTACACACACCAATGACATAAAGTCTTAGTCATGTATCAGAATATTCTATGCTAATGAACAGACTGCACAGAATAAATTTTCAGAGTTACAGAGAATTGCTTTATGAGAAAATTATAACAAGACTGATATTACTGAATCTTGGTTAGATGTCAAAAATAGAGATTTCCTTGCCAAATATGCAATTCCTGTGTAAATTCTGTTTAACAGTGACAGAAAAAACAAAGTAAGCAGTGGTGTCTTGCTTTTCATTAAAGCTCATCTTAATTCAGGGCTGAAAAATGTAGCCATTGATATAATCAACTCCATTTTCATAGATATTAAAGATAAGCTTCATAAGAAAGTAACAGTAGGATTAGTTTACAGCTCCCAGCACTGACACTGCGAGTAGACAGAAAACTTTATGATCGGCAAGAAGAAATTTATAACGAATGAGATTTGACCATAGTGGAAGATTTTAACATATTGGTATTTAAGTGAGAGGAATCACCAGTAGCACTGGGCAATGGATCTACCTAAAATTGAGAAACCAAATCTTGATGAAAACATATCAAATTTAGTTCTAGCTACAAATGAGGACCTCATTACTAATGTTGAAGTTGGAGAAAAGTTTGGTATAAGTGATCACTAGCAAATCACCTTTGTGGAAATTTTAACATTGCCTGTAATGCTGTTCAACATAAGTGCAAATACTGTTCAACATAAATGCAAATACTAACAGATTTTAGACATAAATCTCAATAGTATTTAATGGACAACAGAGATGTAACTTGAAAAAATTTCTGCAAAACTTTCAAAGCAGTGGGGGGAACATATGTGTCAATGTGTGTATTAGATGGTTTCTTTGAAAACAAGACCAAAGTGGTGGAGCAATGACATAAAGAATTGTTTGTTGTCTAAGAAAGTTGCACATAAGAAAGACAATAGTGAGCAATTACCTACTTATTTATATCTCTGATGCCCGTTCCCTCTGGGAACTCCCATCAAGGGGTGGCCACGGCAAAAGAGTCTCCACTTATCCGTCCTTACATGCCTCCCTCACATACACCATTTCACGCATTTCACCACTATTTCCCTTCCCCAGTATTCCTCGACCCTGTTTGCCCATATCAAACAATGTCTTCCATTCACACCAACCCATTTAATTGTACTACCATACACTGTCCTTGGAAAGCCCACTCTTGCATTCTTTCCACAAGCTCAAACCACCTCAAAGTATTACATTTCACCCATTCTACCACTCCACAATTCACTCCCTTTGCATTCCCTGCCACACCACATCTTTCATATACCCTTTCAAATAGCTAATTTCCACAGCCTGGATTCTTGAACTCTGTACCTCATTCCACCCCCATGTTTCAGCTGCATAGGTCAGGGTTGGGAGGACTATGCTGTCCCTTAATCCTCTCTTCACTTCCATACTTACACCTCTACCCTTCATTATTCTATTATGGGACCCAATGACTCTTCTCTGTACTACTCTCTCCCTTATCTCTCCTTCCATATCACCACACTTACCCAAGACAGCTCCTAGATACTTAAATTCTCTCATTTCTTCCAGTCTCTTTCCTCCCATATCCAAAGCACAAATTAGTACACTTTCTTCTTTCACTCCATATGGTTTTACAAAATCTATATTTTTACTGTTTCCTTTCAGACACTATTACTTTACTTTTACTTGCATTTACCTTCCATTTCCTCCATTTACACACATCATAAAACACATTTACAACCTTCTGAAATTCCTCTTCACTCTCGGCAAGCATCACAGTATCATCCACAAGCAGGCTTGCCACTAACCACCACACTCCATCTCTGCACCCCTTTTCCTTAGTTTTGCTTTCATCTCTCTTATCACGCCAACCATATATATATCAGAAAGCCACAGTGACATCATACAGCCCTGCCTCACACCTTCATCTATTCCAAAACTTTCACTCAGCTCTCCATCCACTCTTACACATGCAACTGCTCCTCTATAGAAGGCTTTCACAACATCCAACAGTTGTCCCCTATACCATATATCCTTAAGAAACCCCCTATACCATATATGCTTAAAACATCCCATAAAGCATCCTATTCGACTCTGTCATATGCTTTCTCCCGATCCATAAAAGCTGCTTACAACTTTTTACCTTTTACTAAATACTTTTCCAAAGTCATCTTTACTACAAAAATCTGATCCAAACATCCCCTACCATTCCGAAAAACTCCCTTTCTCTTCAATTATTCTGCATTCAGTCACTTCCATCGCTGTTAATTAATATTCTTGCATACACTTTTCCTGACATACTTAATATTTATTCCCCTATAAATGCTACATACATCCTTAGCACCTTTTCCTCTGAATAAAGAAACGATGATACCTTTCACCCAGTCCTCAGATACAACCTTCTGTTTCCATGCTAAATTACATATAAGATGCATCCACTCTATCACACTTTCTCCTCCATACTTCAGTATTTCAGCCGTAATCCCATCCACTACCAGTGCCTTTCCTATCTTCAGCCTCATTATTGCCCTTCTTACCTCCCTTTTTGCTATAGGCCCCTGCACTTGTATCCTTTTCCTTCCATCCTCCATGCCCATGCATGTAACAAGTTGCTGCCTCCCATTCTCACATTCATTAGTTCTTCAAATTACTCTTTCCATATTCCTTTCACTTCCTCCTCCTGATTCAGCAACTCCCCTTACTTACTTCTCACATCAACATTTCCACTCTTACATCCACTTCTTTCCATTTTCACCTCCTTCCAGTATAGTTTCTTATGATCCTGAAACTTTCCACTTAACTTCCTTCCAAAATCTTCATCTACTCTTTCTTTGTTTTCCTCTATCAGCTTCTTAACATTCTGCTTACATGTTTTGTATTCTTCCCTCCTCCTTTGCTGAACTTCCACTGGTACTCTCCTATCGAGCTATCTACCATATGCATTTTTCTTCTCTTCCACAGCATTTTTAATCTCTTCTGTCCATCATGCACTGTATCTCACTACCTTGTATCCATCTACTGATTCTACAACCTTTAATAGTATTTATCTAAACATTTTATACACCTCATTCAAACATGACTGCATTCCTACATTCACTGCATTTCCATCTTAACTTTCAGATACCTTCCTTTCTGACTTCTCCCTCCATTTTCTCTGATTCATACCTCTAATTCTCTCTGGTCTTAATCCCCACAAGAACCACAAAATGGTCAGAGTCTCCAAAGAATACTCTCACAACTCTAGCAACTAGCACAGCCTTTCGCAATCTTTCATTCCACTTTCTTTTAATGTTGAAGGCTCTTGTCACAGACAAAAGTCCACATTAAGCCTGGGCCTTAACTGAAATATAGAGAATTGTGAAACAGAAAAACAAAAGACAAGGGAAAGTATTTATGAATTTTTGAAAAAGTGAAAGACCTTTCTTTTGAAATGTGCAAAGTCATAGTTATTGGGAAAGACATGGGAAGGTTGAGAGTTCTAAAGCTTCAATGTGCAGGGAAAGAAGCAAGTATCAAAACGACCCACTCTTGAGTTGCCGATGGCCACACAATAATCATGTGATGTAGCAGCTTGCCGAGTATTTCCTGGTCTAGCTAGTAGTGGGGGCACACAAGCAGCCAGCTCTCAGGAGCGAAAAACAGAAGAGGGAAAGTGAACCAACATTGCAGCATAGGGCAAGGGGGTCAAGTTTGGAAGTCAGCCAGGGACAGTTTATAAGTCATACAGCTTTCGATTCAATTCTGTCAAGTAAGGATACAGAGCTAGAACCACCCTAAATGTGAGAGCAGTACTCCATACAAGGACGAATCAATCCCTTATATAAACGGAGCAACTGTTCAGAAGAGAAGTTTCGATATCTAAACAGGAAACCCAGTTTCTTAGAGGCAGACTTAGCTATTTCGGTAATGTGGGGTTTCCAAGAAAGTGTGCATGTTACAGTAATAACAAGTATGTCCACTGAGTCAAGAGGTGGAATTACTGAACAGTCAAAGGAGAGACGAGAGTTGTGAGGCGTTTTCGATAGAATGATGGTTAGAAATTGGATCTTTGAGGCAATAAACTTAACAAGATTTTGTTTACCCCACTGAGACATCCTGTCTAAGTCTGAGTATATTGAGGAAGCTGTGTTAAGACGAGTGAGGGAAGAGGTAGTAGAATTGAAGGATGTGTTTGAATGCAATGTTGAGTTCGTCAGAGTATGAGTGCATTGAATTATTTGTGGAGGAGAGGAAATCGTTGAATAAAAGGAGAAAAAGTATAGGGGACAGGACAGCACCATTCTCTGTTCTTTCTTTTAGAAAGGTAAAACAGGAGGGGAGGATTTCCAGCCCCCACTCTCAGATAATAGAAATATATAGCTTTATAGTTTTGTTAGGATTTGGGGGTCCAATGTGTGCAACCACTTGATGTGCTGCGTTGCCAGACGTACGGGTAATACCGTTGTATGCTGCCAACCATTGTTTTCCTCCTTCCTGGTTTTTCTCTACTGTCTTGTATATTGTAACGTCATCATAACAATAACCTTTGAAAGACTGATACCTGGTGAACACAATAAACAAACATTGCACCAAGCAGTTTACAAGAGCGATATGCTCACAAGTGACCCATTGCTACGCCTTACAAACGCTTCATCATTTGGCAAGAAATAAGTAATTAATTGACACTGTTCATAACTGAACGGAACATGCCCTAAATTCATTTTATTGTACTGAAAGATCTGCTGCTGTAAAACTGAGATGGCTCAAAACTTTGCTTGACTAACTCTTATATAGCATATGTACTGCCAAGGTCATGCGGTTGTTGAATTCCATCGTATACATGTAAATGGAAACATTTGATGCCCACTGACACACACACCTTCTAATATACTGATCGTGGTGGTTGTTTTGGGGGACATCAGGTCAGGGCGAGGAACATCACCTGCGGATGACGATGATTAACAATGATCGACCAGAACATATGGGGCCATCAGGTCAGTTTTGATACTTTATTCCTTGATAGAGGAATCTAGTTCTGATGTACTCCCACCTGGCCTGGCGTTCGCCATTTGTTGATGTCAACACCGAACAAAACAATGAGAAGGCAGACGCTGCTGCTGACTTCATCTTGTGATAATATCCTACAGTTTTCCGTACATAAGTGTTTCAGTAAACCAAACCTTTTACAGTATTGATATGGGTATCGTTGCTGTAAGGCTACTTTGGACAGAAGCAGTGTTGGACTAGCGGCTGGTTGAGTAAATGTTTGCCTAGGCGACATCTCTGCGGACAGGGCATTTGCGTCCGGGCTTTTCACCCGCCTTGTGTCTAGTGCAGGGGTTGTCTAGTGAATGGGTTTTTTAACCTCTTTATCCATGTGGACCAATCAGGGACACCCGCTGTGTCTGCGGACCACCGTCAGCTTATACCCAATGTTATATCTGTTCTGTCACTAGCAACAAAGAGCAATGCCACCCAGACCCTCACTTAGAGATAATACCGATGGAAGATTCTGTAAGAAATACGACTCTTTTTCTTATCAGTGCCTTTATCATTTAATAACAGCATCGAACTCATAAATGACTTGTAGTAATGATCTTATTATCTGTGGAAAAAAAGATGAAAGTTATCGAAAACAGTTCATGATAGGAACCCTAGGTCTGGTTTAATCGGGCCATATGTCCCTGAGTCGTATGTTACCGATATAATCACAATCAGTGTTAGAACCAGGAGTACTGTGATTGTAGATATAACTTACTGGAAGCATGAATCCACCCAGAGGATTTATACTTTGATAATACCAATTTTGCATAAATTACTACAGTATTTGGTGTAGCTTCCTCTGGCTGCCACAATAATTATATTTCGTCATATATGTAATGAACCCACAAGACGTTGCGCTATCTCTGAACGACTCCACTAGTCCCACACTGCTTGTTTATGGTAGGCTGAAGTTCTTCATTGTTCTGATATCTGAGAATCCCACTCTTTAGAAGCGATAGCCTTGTTTCCCCACCACTAAATATCTTATACTACCCTATTAATGTACTTGGTAACATCTTTCTTTCTCATGTGGAAAGCACAGGGCTGTATTCTCATTTGATTAGTTTTCGTTTTTGTGTGTCTATATACATATACATAGGTAGTTAGTTATGGATACGTGTATGTATGCAACAATTAAGAAAGAGGTCCATAAACAAGAAACAGAAGTGATTTATGTATGACCTCATTACCACCCAAGTTTTTGCCTCGTATAAGAAATGTGGTGTGGACTCTATACTTAACTCAAGGAAAATTTCCCCTCTATATCTCGCCGAGGAAGCGAACAGTAAAGATGAGTGATGTTACGGAGCTAGAATACGTGGTGCTGACCCTGGAGGACCTGGATGATGTGGCTGACCTTCTGGCCAAATATTACTACCCTCGCGAGAACGTGGTAAGTTCATCCTCCTCATCAAGTCACGTACCACTCCATGTGCTGTTCATGATTTAGTGTGTACAACCCATGCAGGGAAATTAGTGTGAGAGATCGTTTACCCTGACATACATCACCAATAATAACTAAATCTGCAAGTGGAAAGCCGCAGTAGATGACCTAGTCAAGTTTCCTTTCTAGTTCAGAGAAGTGACTAAACTTTTTTTTTTTCCTTCTTCTAGTCCTCAGGCGCTGGGCTGACGCAAGTGAATCCAACTGCAGGGCTTTTGGGCCAAGCGGTCCGCAAATCACTAGCCTCAGGCTTTTCCAGTGGTGTCAGGGAGAGGTTCACAAGGAGGCTGGTGGCTGTGTTAACAGCCCATGTCATGACGTCTCCACCCAATTTATCAGATGCTGTATATCGTTCAGATCCTAGGGTAGGGTCACCAGGGATCTATGTCTCAAATATATGTCTTTTACGTATTCTATATATGGAAACTTTCCCATATACAAGCACTCATACATTAGAAAATCACTATGACAGTCATTTAAGTATTATAAAAATAAATAGCACTGCTAAAGTTGGCCTACAAGTGGAATCCTCAAATGCTCGGTGTCTGGTTCGAAATGACAGAATTCAGGTAAGCAAAGTTCTCGCATCTCACGCCAGTATAGATAATGCTACTGTCCTCTTTATCGCCTTAGTCTTTGTCTTCTTGTTTAAATCATCTTGTCTGTGGACATAATTCGAATTAGAGTTATACACAACGAGAAAAACAACACTGAGTTTTAATGAAGAGAATGACAATCACAGTTCAGCAGAGATATAGCAATCGGGATCTTCCTAGCCTTAACCATATCTATACGGCTTCCTTCAGAGATAAATACGGAATGCTGACCCTCACCATTAGCTAGACCAAGCAATTCTCGGCACTTACTCTATCATATGATCACTGTGTGGATTTTAGAAGCTCAGGAATTGGCTCTTGTGATATCTGTTTCTCTCCCTTCACTGCAAAGCTTTGGAGGTCTTTACTTTTTCGATTTTCCTAATACCAATGGCTAACCACTTTTAAGATGGGGTATCGATATCCTGAAAATCTCTCAGAATGTTATTCTCTAGCGATTTCTCTAACCCTCAAACTAATCTTTTTGTTTCCATGATGATTACTTTTGTTTGTGCTTGGAGCCCACGACATAAAGATAGTGCATATGAAAAATTTTTCCAAGCATTTTAGCTTGAAAATATTCTTTATCTGTTCGGCTTTTGTTACAGGCTAAAATGTACCGAGTTCTTGAGATTGGCTGGAGGAAGTTCAACGTCTTCCAGGATCCTGGAGTGGAGCGTGTCCTGGAACTTGATCGAGGCTGCGTGCACCCAGACTATGGTCGCCGAGGAATTCTCACGGCATTGGTGCAGGTGGGAAGTGATCTAGCTATGGAGTTGGTGCGGTGGGTTAATGACCCAATTGTGGTGGTGGTATGGTGAGGTGGTGACCCAACTGTTGTGATGTAGTAGGTTGGTGACCAAATGGTGGTGATGGTGTTGTAGGTTGATGACCCAAATATGATGGGTGGCCACCCTGTTGTGGTGAAGATGGTGTGGGTGGCTGAAGAACCAGCTTGATAATTAGTCTGTTTCTGTGACAAGACAGGTAGACAGGTGGTACTGATGGTTGATGAGAGGGTTGCTGAGAAGATGGTATGGCTTTCGTGTAGTCTTCTCTTAAGATTACTGTACATAAGCTCATCTTAAATTAAGTTTGGTAAGGCTTGTTTTAGCTTATCTTCGAAAGTTACTTTACTTTAGGTTATCTTATGGAGGATAAACTTCCCTTAATTAAGTTTACTTACCGTAAATCATACCACATTACTTTCAGTCTTGTTGGTTTGCGTCGCTGTGTTTTTCTTCTGTATATCTTTTATACAGAATATCATATGCCAGATCCCTTACTTTGATAACATATGCCAAGAAGCATTATTTACCGAGGTACCTGATAACAGTGATACAATAGTTTCATACTGTATGTTTCATTAGTTGAATAAGTACATTCAATAACTTTTCAGAAGTGTATTGACTTGGGCCATAATGGTTGCCAAGTTGCTCGCACGGAAACCACCAGTCTGTTTTCTGAGAAGGCATGTGTACGGCTTGGGTTCGAGACCCGCGCTATCTTAGACTACAGCACCCTGGAAGATGGCCTACTCGACCTCTCCAAAAGTGTCTCTTAAGGTAATGAAAATCATGACAAAGCCTCTGTCAGCCAAGCCAACAGAAGTTCCCAGAGTCTAAGCAGACTTCTTCCACCCAGAAAACAACACCATCAGTGTCCACGTCCGGAGGAGGAAGTGTCCTCCAAGTAAACAAATACGTTCAAGCTCTTGCGATCATCAAGCCTAGAGAAGTGAACCATTTTATTCCCTAACAAAGCCTTCTCACTCTTGAGGCCGATGTCTCCTCACCAGCGACTGTCCGACTGTGCTATACTCTGCTGTATTATGAGTTGTGCTATACTCTGCTGCATTAGGAACTGTGTTGTACTCTGCTGTTTTCATGAGCTGCGATATATTCTGCTGGATTATGAACTGTGTTGTACTCTGCTGTATAATGAAATGCGTTATATCCTGCTGTATTATGAACTGTGTTATACTCTGCTTTGTTATGAACTGTGCTATACTCTGCTTTATCATGAATTGTGTCTTAATCTACCGTATTATGAATTGTATTATACTCTGCTGTACTATGAACGGTGTTATACCCTGCTGTATTATGAAAAAATGATAATACGTAGGAAATGAATATTATGTAGCTATCTTTGCTAAAACAACTCTATATAGAAATAATGAAATCCCTGAAGAGTAAATATAGGGATGCCACCAGAGGTCAACTTCCAAAATCGTGACACCATCGAACGCTGGCATCTCATCACACATTTTAGTTTACGTCTTCAGCTCAGCACCCTGGCTTGATGATGTGAAACACACACACACACACACACACACACACATACACACACACACACACATACACACAAACAAACACACAAGCTGTGTACCTCTCTTCTGCAATGGACAGAAGTTCTACAAAATCTCTCCTGCGTCGCAACAGCTT
>JAYMFT010199677.1:0-11698 GCA_038088735.1 Panulirus argus
TTACGACACGCAGGGAATACGTGGGAAGTATTCTTTCTCCCCTATCCCCTGGGATATATATATATATATATATATATTTATATATATCTATAATTATGAAAATTTCAATGCATAAGCTGGTTTGGTTCTTTTATCTGCCCTGATGAATTATAGGCTACTTATCATAATCTATTCTCCACACATAGTATATGTTTACACAGACTGGCTGTCATTATTACATTAAACTCTGGTTCATGTAAGTAAGCAAGTCACAGAACCATCAACAGTTCTGTCCACCACACTGAACAGAGCGCTATAAGATTAATAACTAAATGGTTAGCTTTTGGCTTTCATAAAAACAATGAAAATTATAAAACCTCAGAAAATAACGTTAAAACACAACATTAAGAAAATGAATACCTTCTCTAATAATACAGACTTAAGCTTTGTTCTTTCTTTTATATAAATCTAGCACAATCACTCATCATTCATGACATATACTTTTGGCTGTGAGAAGATTCTAAGACCATCTTCAATCTGCGTAAGTTTCTCCTCCAGACCATGCCGTACATTCTTAAGTCTCAGTGTATCCTGTGCCACTGGTAGTGATGACAGCTCTGTCATTACCTCTGCTTGACCTGTAATTAATGGACAGAATGTATATGAAAACAAAACGGGAAGAAGAGCCTGATTCTTCTTTGGTGTTCTGTCTGATGGCAGGTCCAGTTTCATGGATTCAACTCATGCCAAACTTCTCTGAGTGAGATATATGAAAAATACAACTTACCAAATTCAAATTTTATAAGTGGAATGCTTTGAAACAAATGCAGTCACAAGTGTCAAGGTACTAGATGAGACTTTCACGTATTTCAGCAATTTCCTCTTATTTTTCTTTGAATATATACATAATCAATACTTGTTACATTAGGTAAGAACCAAGTGAAGAGAGTTGTGTAGAAAAAGATATGGAATACAGAATTTACCATACTATATGTACTGTAAGTGAACAGAAAATATGAAAATTTTGGAACATATTGTCTACCTGCTGTTATGATATCATAACAAATCCAAATGAATTTCTCTGGAATACTAATTCATCCCGCCAAGGGATGGACCTGGGATAGAAAATAACAATATTTGAATATGGAAATGGGCTATAATGTGAACACACATATCAAAATCTGTGAAATGAATCAAGACTTCATATTAGAATATCAAGCAGGGTTAAGTTCCTGTGTCTAATATTGCCACAAGATACATGAAACCAAAATTTCTCCTCGGCTATGTTCATTTATCTCTAGAAATAATTTTCTTTCAAACTAGGCAACATTTAAGAGACCTCTGCTAGCCTGCTGGTTTCAGCACACTTATTGAAGTGATTTGTACTTCCTATCCTACCTCACAGGCAACAGAAAATATGTGAAAAGTCAGTTAGCACCAGTTATAACTTTAGTAAATTATTTACTGAGAAGAAACTTTTGATGATAAAATCCAGCACGTACTTTTCCGTAGAAGATGAAGAGTGTTACGACGCTCATGGTCAGGTAATGGAGTATGGCCAGGGGGGCAGTCTGGGTCAGCAGCTAAAGCTAACTCTGCTTTTCGTCTATCTTCTTCCTTACGAGCCAGGATATACCTTAAAAAGACATTCATCATTGAAGATCTGTAGTGAAAATCAAGGATAATGAGCTGAAAATCACGTTTGTTTTGATTCTTCCCATTAACAGAGGAATTAAAAAGGTAACTTGAATGAAAAACAGTCATCTGGTTTTGGGTTTCAGTAAGTCTAATCTGAACTCCGTAAGAAGAATAGCAGGCATTTTGTGTTGTTTTACTTTACGAAGGAACCCATATACCAGCAGATATTCACAGAGCATATTCATTATTTTGAAGACTAATTGCCCCTGATTAAATTGTCGTGTTTTCAATGACTCTCCTCTAAAAAAGATGAAAATATATCAAAGAAAACTTACTTTGGTATTTTGCCCTTTTTGTATGTTGGTGGAACGTTGCCAGGATGTTGCTGCACATTCTTCACCGACTGTGATTTAAGTGCAGATGTTGATATCTTGGCCTGGTGTGTCTCCTTCTGTTATGAATACATTATTCATTAAGTAAAGTCATTCACTTTATACATTACTTACATTTATACTATCTGAAAAAGTCATTCACTTTATACATTACTTACATTTATACTATCAGAAACAAGCTGTTGAACAGGATGATAAGGGCATTTCTGGAGATTACAATAAAAAATACTGTGGCATCTACCAGTTCATCTAACAGTTTATCATCCATAATCCCAAGCAGTTTATCATCCATAATCCCAAGCAGTCATATTACATTCATGTTTTATGGCTTATAGTAGAAACTTAGTTAAAAATGATGTATGGTTAAGACAAATATGAAATGCACCTTCATATCACCTGTTAAGCACAGAAAAGTATTCATCTCACCTTCAGAGGTTTTGGTGCTGGGTTGGCTAAAGGTACATCATGAGGATTATTTGTCACAGGTGTGGAAGTTCTCATATCGTCAGTTTCAGGATCAATTTCATCTTGTATAGTTTCTGCTTCATTGCAGGGTGTATCAATATTGTTAAAATCTAGCTCATCTTGAAAACCCTTGTCATCTTCAGTATGGTCTGCTACACTCCCATTACTTTGACTTTCTGGATGTATATTTAAGTGAAGCTCTTCACTTCTGGGGTCATCTAGAATGGAAGGATTCTGATCGTCAATAATAATGTCACCATTACAAGATACTGTTGTATTGAGATTCAAATCTACACTAGATGTTGTCCTGTCCATGGGATCATTTGCATTTGTCGCTTCATCACCATATGTTTTACTTTCAGAATTCAAGCCACTTACAGTTGTATGATTATACAAATGTGAGGATGATTCAACTTTACTTTCCCTCTTAGTTTTTACCTGTGGCCCTTCTACATTGCTTTTGCTTCTCTGCATAGCTTGAACTTTGGGCTGATCTTGTTTCTTTGGTGACTGGTCTGAACCACATATTCCATTATTATTGATTCGTTTTCTATCTTTGTGACTTATACCTAAAGACTGATCTTGAAAACCATTTTCATGCAATATACTAGGGTCATTATGGACAAGGTTGTTATTAGATTTTGAAAATCTTTTCTTCAGCTGTGGAGATAAAGGATGTATTGAATTTTTCTTTATAAAATTCTTGTCATTTGTATTGTTCAGTTTATCTGATCTAGTGACTACATTCCCATTTCTATTGTTTAATAAATCTCTATCAAAGCTGTGTGCGCGTAGCATCTTTAAACTTCCTGGTCTGCCAGATACTACATGTGGTCTTGATTTTATTCCAGATCTTTGGGTGCCTGTTTCATTACGTGCACTTCCATCACCTGAACCACAGGAACTCAATCTATCAGAATTTTCAAGTAACAATTTATGCTGATTTTCAATAGACTTGTAGAGTGAATTGTAATCTAGTTCACATGATGGCTTCTGGGTCTTGATTTTTGACATAATATTACCCATTCTCATTTTTCGCATCTCTTGAGTCAGTTCATAATCAGAGAGGATCATTTGATTACCCCCGGGAGTTTGTCTTAGTGCTGGGACCATTGGTGTTGGTGTAGTCTGTGTATCTCTTGTGTTGATGGGTTTAAGAACAACTGGACTTCCACATCTTGATCTCTGTTGTGAGTCTAAAGAAGAGATGTTAGAATTTGTCTGTTGTTTATGACGGTGATGGAGTGGGCTCCTCGCATGACTACGACTATTTTCAGTATTCCATTCATTTTTTGAAATAACACAGTCATTTGATGTAACTGATCCATCTGACTGTGAGATAGGATGCTGAAAGGGATAAGGGACTAATGGTTCAATCTGTTCTTCTGTCAGGGAGAAATAGTCTGAATGTGCACTTCCTTCACGCTCTACACTCTGACTTCTCTTAAGTTTTCCTGATCCATTCCGAACAGCACCTGAAGCATTTACCTGAAAGCAAAATGTGTATAATCAGTATTTTGCACTGTCATGTGGCTTGTGAAATACAATAATCAAAAGTAATATTACATCTGCAAAAGTAAATTCATATTTTCATCATACAACTCCATGACCTTTTTCCTGAGGCTCCTACAGTATCTATGATGCACTCCATAAAAGAATAAGAAAATGCTTTGAGTAAGAAAGATGGTTTCTGAGTTTGGCAAAGTGTGTGAAAGGAGAAAGTTGAAAGTTATTCTGAATAAAAATAAGGTTATTAAGTTTAGCAAGGGAGAGAGACAAGTCATTTGGAGTGTGAGTTTAAATGGAGGGAGCCTGGAGACAGTGGAGTGTTTTAAATATGTAGGAGAGGACATGGCAGCAGATGGAACCATGGGAGCTAAGTGAATCATAGGGTGGGTGAGGGGGGGAAAAGGTCCTGGGTGCACTGAAGAATGTGTGGAAAGATAGGTCAATATCTGTGAAGGCAAAATTGGATATTTTTAATGGTATAATATTTCAGATGGTATTGTATGGATGCGAAGCATGGGCCCTAAATGAAAAAATACAGATTTTGAATGTGGTGAAAATGAAATTTTGAGGAAAATATTTGGTGCAAAGAGGGTTGATCAGGTAAGAGATATTTAGAGAGAAGCGTTTGTATGAGAAAGCTGAAAAGGGTATGCAGAAAAGGTTTAGACATGGAATGGATGGGTGAGGAGACGATGGCTAAGAGGATGCACATGTCCGAAGTGGAGGGAACAAGGAAATGGGGAAACCAAGGAGGAGGTGGAAGGATGGAGTGAACAAATCTTTGAGTGTCTGGGACCTGAACATGCAGGAAGGTGTGAGAAGTGTATGGGACAAAACAAACTGAGTGATGCCATATACAGGGGGTGACATGCTGTCAGCAGAGTGAATCAGGGCATATGAAGTAGTCAAAGGAGAACTATGGAAAACTCTGTTAGAGAGCGGATGTGAGCAAATGAGGCTAGTCTTCAACAGTTCCTGGCACTATCTCACTAAGACAGGAAATGGTGAACAAGAATGGAAAAAAATATGTATATTGTACATTCAAAAATTACTTCTCTTAATGATGAGGTAGTACTTCCGGAACTTAATCTTGTTGCTTTCAAAGGCTGGGATCTCTTGCTGTTGTCTCGTTCCTTGCAACGCGACTGTATTTCATGCAATCTCCTTACATTTTCTTGCAAGAAATTATTTTGAGTTCTGCCTGTAAATATTAAGTCAGTTATGGTTAATGCTTGCTCCTCTGTTCATTATATATTGAATGCAAGCAAAAAGAATTTGGGAATCCATAGCTTTGGCATATTCACATACTAATTTTCCCAGTACTATCCCTAGTGATATTATCTTTCTTATAGGAATCTAGTCATCATATTCATTATATATTACAGACATCTTTCTCAAGCTAGAATATGCATTAATGTCAAAATTAAGGTTTTATGCTAAAACTGTACAATGGGGTCAGGTGTTGACAAGTACAATTAAATAATTAGTTAATCATAACACATGTAAAAAGATTCCAAATACAATAGAAATATCTGAAAAAGTTCTTTGTCTCAGAGCTACTTTCTGCAGTAAAGTAAACTCATTCTAATTCCAGTACCCTGAAAACAAGCAATTAAAGAAATTGTATACATTTGAGTTGAATAAGAACAAGGTGATAAAATAATTGTTACTACAGATACAGTACCACAAATTTTGCAAAGTTAACTGTCTTACCTCGTTCAGCAGGATGAACTGTTACACCCTGGATGCCAATAGTTAGACTTCCTTGATGACGATCACGTATCTTGCGTCCCTCTGGTGACAGACCACGGCGCATAAGTGGGTAGTTCATTGTTTCTAGTCATGTCATATTACTGCATCTGTAGACGTAATAAAATATTAACAGAATCACTGAATCGAATGATGAATGTTATATAGTGAAAATCTTAAGACTAATACAAATTTCAGATTATCACATAAAATTACAAGGTGAAAATCATTAAACTACTATTGATTTTAAGCTGATTTTAAAATGATTAGCTCTGAAAACTAAAATATAGTAATATACACAAAAGTACTGACTACAGTAGTTACCTTTAAATTTACCTTTATTTCAAATTTTTGAATTTCATATTTAGTTTATAGTCAAATAATGTATCATAGTTCGTATAATATTCCCATTTGGTCCCATTCTTTACCCATTAAGTGTAATATTTCTTTATCTGTACTTCTTTCCATACATCTACCAAATTCCATCTGAAGAGGTGGCAATGAATGCCAGACAAGAATAATTATGCTTCAGTTAAAAATATGTTACTACCATACAACATATCTAATGAAAATGTGCAGTGCACTACTAAAAAGGAGAACATTCAGTGAAATATAATGCTAATAAAGTAACAATGTAAATTTAGGTTTAGTGTGGCAGGCCACTAGGTGGGGAGGCAGGATAAAAAAAGAAGGTACCATTCCTGACTTGAGCTAATATATTACCAGTATATTAACAGTTCAAAACTTAATCTGCCTCTGTGTTGTTTGCTGATACTGCACTATAATAATGTAAAAGTGTACTGACTACATCCATACGATATATTTCAAAACAGGATTGAAAAAGATAACATCTTCACTTTTGGTTTAAATGATATATCATTCATGGTTAGGTTTTTATTATTTACCTATTAGGTGAGATTCAAACTTAAAAAGACTAAGTCAAATAACCAGAACACTAAAATGAGATAAAATAAGTACTGGTATCTGGAAAATTTGATAAATGAAAATTTAAGGGAAAACAGCAAGCTTATATGAAAGAAGAGAAACAAGTGCAGCAAAAAGGTCTATACAATGTAAAGATATCCATGAATGAGTGGCAGAATGTTTGTCTGAGGTGGAAAAATACTTCATAAATACCAGAGTGGATGATGATACAGGTAGTTGTTGTGTAGGACGAGGAGCAGGGAATGTGTATATGCATGAGGAAAGGGAGGAAGGCATGGCAAATGTGACAAGATAATTTTTTCAAGTTGAAAGCTCCAGTTGTAGACATTAGTCCACAGCAAGATGCATTATGCAACTAAGAAAAAAAAATGCAGATGGGATAATAAGCGTGGTAGTGAAGAAAATTGGTGTGGTATAACAACAGTTTAATGGACTGGGCAAATGTATGTGGCAGCATCAACAAAGAGGTATTGTCTAGCTTCAACATAGAGCCATGGTTTTGCATCAGACAGTTTTCTTGTACAAAAAGGAAAAGTCATAAAATGACGAAAGATTATAGAAGAATAAGTTGATGAAATATATGATAGTAACGCAACTGACAGCCACAAAAAGGAATAGTGGACTCATAGGTGAGAAACATGGACAACTTAGGAGGGAAAGACACTGACAAAAAAACATAGAACACAATATGATTCGAAAGTTTACAAGCTCAAACTAAGCAGGAGCCTAACCAAAAGCTAGTTTAGGTTAAGGAATTTAGGTTTAACATCAAAGGTGAGAAACATGGACAACTTAGGAGGGAAAGACACTGACAAAAAAATAACATAGAACACAATATGATTCGAAAGTTTACAAGCTCAACTAAGCAGAGCCTAAACAAAAGCTAGTTTAGGTTAAGGAATTTAGGTTTAACATCAAAGAGTATACATCCTTAACATTATGCATAAATATTTAGGTTAAGTATCTAGCCAAGTGAACTTAGAAGAAAGTGGATTATGCTACAAAGGTTTGAGTTATGCTAGGTTAGGTAAGGTTAACCTATCACCTGTGACAAAGAAATATATTTTACCCTTAGCACTTCAAGAGCAATTTCAATCCCATTGTACTCATTGCAGAAAAAATTACATGTTTAAATTTTGATCCTGACTAATACTGATAACGTTTCCTGGAAAAACATTTATGCAATAAAGAAGTCAGTGATGTTTAATTTAGGTACTAAAGGTAATTAAGTATATATTTGTCCTTTGTCATATAATTTTCCTTAATCTTGAAAGCTCTGCCCTACTTGAGTTATTATAGTTAACAGGGTAATATGACATTTCAATGGCTAGACGTGTGGCACTCACTTTTCATTTACTTCCACTACAAATCCTCAGAAACACACAATTATTCTAATAATTCCCTTCCTTTTGAGCGAGTTGGCTTTGCAAGAGCTGGGGTCGTGCTCCCTAATACCTGACGAAGGGCAGAGATACCCTATTCCCGAGGGGGAGACTTGCTCCCTTGCTCTAGTGAAGAAGGTGGGTCCAAGATTCGTAACTTTCACCCAAGATTTTCTTTTCACTTTTCAAAAGACACTTGAAGATTAATACCTGACATATTCTTCTTTAATTACAGGAGGAAGCAACGTCCATTCCATGGACAATCACACAGTATTCCGTTTGAGAACAGAGGGCAATGAGGCTAAGTCTACCCAGTAAATGGCACGTCTGGACAGACATATTTCCAGAAAAATGTAAAAAAAAAAAAGAGATCCACGAGTGACTCACGAACAGTAATATACTAACCACGAATATCCTTGCCGATGACTGTGTTCGCGTGTCATTTGCCCTCTCCTTCCTTGATTCGGTTACCAGAAGCTTGACTGATAACGCTGCATTACGGGGAAATATGTTGCAATTCCGTGCAACAGATGTTCTGCACCTGTGTTCTACAGAGTTTGTTTTTGTTTTGGTAATTCCATTATGAGCGTGGTTGCCATGGCGACTTGGGGTGGTGAAGCCTCCAGCGAAAACGACCATGGTGGAAGGGGCGACTACTGTCACCTCCTGCTGCAGAGGGGAGTTCTCTGGCAGATAAGGGATTTAAAAAGAAGCTTGTGTATATCATTAGAGGTCTTTATGTAAAATGCGGATGTTGTATCAAAGGGATTAATGATGAGATGGTGCCCCGTGAGTGTTCAGCGAGGTCATTACTTGAATAATTAATATCAATTTGTTCTTAATTTATTGCTCTTTAGGTCTAAAAGTTAAAGAGATTTTTGCTGTATGAATGTATTTAATAGATGGCATATTAAGTAGAGAAAGATGTGTTTGGGAAGCAGGTTTATGGAGCGAGAGAGTTAAGGAAAAGCCCTCCTGCTAAATCATTTTGATTTTACTGGCTGATTGAGTAAAGGAATATTGAAATGTTGTGACGATATTTCTTCATGATGGTCAAGTAAGTAAAGATACACAGCCACTCGAAGTAGTTTGATTTCCACAGAGTTTTCAGCTGTGGGCGTTTGGGGTGAATACCGGAACAGCACAGAGTAGCCCGGAAAGGGACTCTTAAGTAAGAAAAAACGTCCATAGGAAAATTACACAGCACGGAGGAGCTCTTAGTAGCATTTTTTTTTTACAGAACTTTTTTTCTATTGTGAAAAGGTCCTGAAACACCCGGTTCCGATTTCAGCTCAGCCAAAATGACACATTACTTAATGTGATCTAGGGATTCATAATGTTAAGGAATTAAAAAGAAATAGTTCCGCGCTGCATAATTTTTTTTGTCTATATACGTTAAAGTATATATATATATATATATATATATATATATATATATATATATATATATATCCAGTGCAACTCCATAATGCTTGATGAAATATGTCCAAAAGAAAATTGCTGAAAATTTTAACAAGATTCATTCGCTATTTTTGGAGATATAGCAGAAAAATGGATTTTTTTTTGCTTTTGCGAAAATCGAATTTAGCTGTTTTAGTTGCCTACTTTATGACGTCATTGGTTGAAGCGCCATATTGTTGGGTCGAGTGACAATTGTTTTTTAATGTATTTGTGCTTATTTGTATGATTTAAAGACTTAGAATCGTAGTGTTAAAGTTACATAAGTGTAGAAATCGTTCTGTGAATTTAGAAAGGCGTTTGAGATCGTTAGTTGTGTGAATAAACAGTAAAGTTTTGTAGGAAGAAGCAGTACAGACGGCAGTGATGGAACCTCCTTGTACCCAGATTCGGGCAATCGCATACGAGGTGGTAAGAGTCATATCAATTTAAATGCAGAGTAATGGAGTACATGGGATAGATAGTTGGGAGAAAAGACCTTGAAAAGGATGCTGTTCTTACCGTGCAGAAAGGGTGCCTTTAACATGAAACATAGACCAGAAAAGACCATCTTACTACAGACCAGTTACGCCTGTGTAGCTCCCCCAGTAAACCAAGACGGGCATTTTTGAAACGGGAGATTCGGAAGGTGAGTTCATTTTTATATGTTTTAATCTTTTTTTTTTATCTCTATCCGAACCATCAAAAGTCGACGGCGGGTTTGTTTTGCCGAAGACCACCCGAACCATCAAAAGTGGACGGGCCATCGGACAGTTTTCCGAGTCTATTCCGTCGTTGGAACGGCCGGACCCGAGCCATCGCTTTTCCATTCAGTCGCAGTTGTCCAACTCGTGACGTTACGCGCCAAAGCAAGTCATCATCGGTCAAGCTTGATTGGATTTTGAGGGCAGGTGAAAATGGCCATGTTTACAGGCGAATGTATCCGTTAACAGCGTACGGAGTTTGGTGCGGTTTTCAATAACTTTTTGAGACGATTTTTGCTATTTTCCGAAAATTGTAGTTGGGTCGGATGTGCCCTTTAAAAGTATCGTTCCGGGCTGTTTCCTACTGTTCCGGGATTTAACCTAAACCCAGCTGTCGGTAGTCATTCGTCAAACTACACACCTTTTACTGACACTGGTCTGCTATTTCGGATTTTTGTTTTGAATATAAAGATGTAAGCATCTGGGGGTTCCATACTGAAAAAAATATAATTGTGTGAGGAGAAAGAGATATTGGCAGACATGAAAAAGAGCTTTTTGTTGTGGTAATAGGTAATGTTGTTATACAGAAGCCGCAATCGTATTCGGGTTGCTGTTCTCAATTTGCAGGTCTCATGTGCCCTATTATGGGTGTGAATAGTTCGCATATCTAGCGAGGTTCGTCTTGCACCCTTTTCTTAATCAGAGTGGAACTGTAAGTCTTAAACCTTTTTACTTTCCAGTATCACCTCTCGCCATCCATCCTTTTAAGTCTGCCATGATGTTGCCTCCCTCTCTCCTTTCTACAGGTATTATTTCGGCCAGTGTTTGCATGATCTGTCTGCATGTGCCCCATTCCCTAAGATCTGGACCCAGGACTGGCTGCTTCTTCCAATACTTTCTGTGTGGAGACCTGCCATACGAGGCTTGATTATCAAAATATCTCTTTCTATCCTTCTTGTCAAAGTGAAAATGTGGAGCTCTTTTTATTCTTTCCTCATGGAGCTTTCTGCTTTATTATCCAGTCTCTTCCTACATGACTCAGGAACTCAAATTACTCATACTCCTCTAGCAGATGACCTCGTCATATGCCATAAGGTCTTTTGTTATATGCCCTTCCCGTGTGTCATATTGACATAACCTTTCACCTTTCAAGAAGCGGGTCTGCAAAGATCCGAGAAGTTCAGTTTAATCCCTGTTGTATTTTTTCATAATAAAATAATTCTTTTACTTTTTTCAACATAATTGTCGACTGGTGGATGCTTTTTACCGTGCCACATCGGCTGCCAATGCCAATGGCTCGCCTATATTTTGGCGAGGAGGGTGTAAGGATGGCAGAAGCCTCATTGGCGGCCTCCCGTCTCGTCTACATTTCCATCTCGTCTCTCCCACGTTTCCCTCTCACTCTAACCCTTTTGCCTCTCTCTCTCTCTCTCTCTCTCTCTCTCTCTCTCTCTCTCTCTCTCTCTCTCTCTCTCTTCCACCCCTCTACCCTTCCAAA
>JAYMFT010199688.1:0-11698 GCA_038088735.1 Panulirus argus
TATATATGCCAGTATCAAGTGGTTGTTTACTGGTATTGAGGTGGCTGCATACTGGTAATATGTTGCAAAATTCTGGTATTAGGTGACCATATCCCGGCATTAGGTAGACATATACCAGTATTATGTGATGATATACCGAGGGTAACCATGGCATTACGCCGCTACGGGCATGTGTGCAGGGTAGCTGTGTCGTTATTTGAGATCGTGTGGGTAGGACGACAGGTACACGTCGTCTATACACCATGTGTTGTTCCTGTGTTGTGGTGTGTGGCTAGTAGTTTAGAATATGAGACTCGTGTGCTATGTACTCTCCTTCTGCACACGATTCAGTGCCCCGTGTTTATTACTTGTGTGGTTGTAGACAGAGTTATGTAGACCAGTTAATGAAGATTTGTCTCAGAACTTTAGTGCTTTCGAAATGTTCGTCGCCATAGTTATGCAGGTGAGGGGAAACAGTAAAGCGGAAGCAGGGTATCATATCCCGTGGTATCATCTTGATAGATAACGATTGTCAAAGAGTGCGGGAAGCCTCCCGGGGGTTGTCCCTCACCACCGCAGAACTAGATGCAGGAGGACGTCGCCACGGGGTCGCCGAGGGAACTTGTGGCATTAAACGCGTCGCTGTGGGGCTTCAGTCGGCCTGAGGTGTACACCAGATTGCTTTAATTCGTTCCATTACAGTCGCGGGAGAGGGAGAGGGAGGAGGAGGAGCCGCCCCTTTGTGCCTACCACACCCTGGACAATGTCTTTCGTCAGGAGGAAGGGAGGGCGGGGAGGAAGGCTCACTCGACGGACTCCTCAATCTGTCTAATTGACGGTGGCGTCAGTGGGCGCCCGTCGCGTCGGGCCTTTGGCCTCGCCGCCTTCAGGGAGAAACTATGGAGTCTTCCAGACCATTGATAGTCTGTATGATGCGGATATGAAGATCGTAAGTAGGTGGTAACCTCTTACACGCGCCTGACCTGACCATAGAGGATGGGAGGGCAGTGAATTGCATGACCCGGGATATCATACACTTGCAGTGTAATGGGGAAGCACGAGTTCAAAACTCTTACCCCCCTTAACACACAAATGGTAACAGTGTTCACCCGAAGGCCTTTAAAGGGGTCAATCTCTGTTTTCCGGATTTTTTTTTTCCGGCAATGAACAGGTCCCACGGTTGCCGGATTGAAGAGGTACAACCTGTATCTACAACATGGGGAGGGATTTCTGCAATCGTTTAGGTCCCATATCTTGAACTTTCTCAACTATCACGCAACTTATTTCACTAATGTTATAATTTCAGTATTTACAGCTCCACAGTTGACGTTGCCGGATTGGCACAAAAACTTGATGGTCATGTGTGTGTGTGTGTGTGTGTGTGAACCCAGCTAGGTATTCAGGGGTGCGGGCTGGAGCAGCAGCCAGCGGCCGCCTCTGCTGCCATGGTTAACAAGGTGTCGCTCAGCCCACCTGACCCCTTCCTGCCGCCTCTCATACACACGTCTCGGGTATCACCAGCAGCAGCCGCCTCTGCCTCCTCTGGTATTGTTCTGGCCGCACCTGGTGAGCTAGTTTGACCTCTTGCTCTACTTGCTGCCCTGCTACGACTTGTGATCTGATGCTGCAGCTGAGGGAATGGATATTGCGACCTGCTGCTATTGCCATGTCTCCTGCTGCGCCTGCGTGTGTGACTTAGTGACCCGCCTCTGCAGCTGAGACTTTGCTTTTGATGAGTTCGTCTTATGGGTGATATTCTTGGTGAGGTTGTGTTACTGGTGACTTTTGACCCACACTATATGTTCATTTTAGCGAATATAAAGTATGTGGTGAACTGCTTTATCCTCGTGATGTTCTCCTTATGTGAAAGTGTTGTTGGTGATGATTTATTCGTCTTGGTGAGACGCTCTTGTAGGAATTCTTTCTTCATCTTTGTCTCTCATTTTTTTTCTCTCCTCCTCCTCCTCCTCCTATTACTCTGTAAAGCATCTGATGTTCCTCGAGGATGATCTCCTGGAATACTCGTACCAGAGCCTGGCGTGGAGCAGCGCGGCGCTGCCGGGGTGAGGCAGCCCGCACTTCGTACCCGTCCTGTTTCACTGTCCCGCAGGAGGACCGGAACACAAGGGTGTGAGGTCGGTTCCCTCTCCACGTCGCCTCAACGGAGAGTTCAGGTTTCAAACACCTTCAACAACATTGTGTAAATAGACAGCTAGAAAGAACGTTAGATAGATGGATATATATAGTTGGTTACTTGTGTAACCTTAGGACCTGTTTTATTGCGCTCCAACAGATTCTAGTCAGCATCCCAAACAGGAACAGGGTAGTGTAGGTTCTTTCGGGGATGCAGACATATTGGAGAGTTAATTATTTCACTTCAAGTGGTTAGAATGTAGAGAAGTGAGTAGAGTTGAGACTATGGCTACAGACAAACTCGGCCACACGAGAGGAGTCACGATGGGCTCCCTCTTGGTATCACAATCCTGACTCTCCACCAGCCAGTGGTGAAGGAGGCGCTCTGTTGGTGATACCTGTCGCGCCAAGTCACCATAGTGGTAGCGGAGGAGGGAAGAAACTTGGAGCTCTGAATTGCTACTTCTCCTTTAGCTGTCTTGCCAGTCATCAGACTTGGTGTTAGAACATGCAGGTCTGTGATGATGACCTCTCAGGCCACATATCACAAAGGACGGGGGAGACATGGGGCCCTTCTGTCGATTCATCCTTACCTGAACCGTCACAGAGGATGGATGAGACACAGGGCATTCTGTTAATAACTTTCCCACCACCCATGACAGAGGATGGGGAGACACGGCGGCCCTTCTGTCGATATCTAGAGACACGGGGGCCCTTCCGTCGATACCTATCCCACACAGGGAAGGGGACATGGTGCCCCGTATTCCTACTTGTCCTTCCGTTTCACCACGGAGGGACGCGGATGCATGCATATACGGCCTTCAGATGATGCTCGTCCATGTCAGGATGATGTCGTTATGGTTTGACTGGGTTATACCATTAGCTGGAGACACCGTGAGTGACATTGGCGGGAGGAAGACGATGGGAGGGGGGGGGTCCCCTGACACTCATGTCACCCCATGACTCACAAGGTAATCGTCTACTCCGATGGGGCTCCTGGAACCTCCTCCGTCAACGATTAACGTCAGTCTGCATCACGCAAGCCTGCCGTTGCTTCCATGACATCTTTTATGTTGATATTTGAGCTTTTGGTTGAGGCTTAACGTAGATAGACACTGCTGCTGTCCATCCTACTGGCTGTCCCTTGCCAGCAAGTTTCCATAGAGACGGTGGTAATCTAATATGATATCGCTTCCGGTTTTTATTCAGTACCTCCTGCAAAAAAAGAATGTATTGGGTTTTGACTTCTAGGGAGGACAAAGTTTTTCTCAAGGTAGGGGAAAGTTCTCCTTGATCGTGGAGGACAGTTATTATTTTCTTGGTTGTCAATCATTGTTCTCTGTGACACTGGGGTTTACTGTTCATCTCTCCGATGATGGTTCCGTCAGCTCCAAGGAGATAGAAGGTGGCCATATAAAAGCTTGAACACGTCTTCTACATCGATTCCACAAATTCGACTCTTGTCGGAAATATGATAACTTGAAGTATGGGATTTAATTCCCACACTAAAAAAAAGAAAAGAAAAGAAATAGACCTAAAGGCGCCTGTGAGTCTAAAAACATCCCATGGACTTCAGACATTCGGCTGGACCTGTAACGGTTTGGGGACCTCGAAGATGAATACTTGACAACACTTCAAAGTCTTGCGGTGTGCTGTCTCCAAGGCGTCGCCCACCGCAGATCATCATGTAAACATTAAACTCCTGTATTCACAAGGCCGACGCTCAGGTGTTTCCAAAGAGCTGGTCATAATAAGGAAGATTGAATCATGAAATATGCATTTTTGAAGAATGATGGTGGCCTTTGGAATACACGTGGTTCTATATTCAACAAGATTTTTCAGGGAGGGGGTTTTCCGTCACTAGAAGTCATATACATTCTGAGGAATCTCATATTTCTGGCGTGGCTCAGATGAGGGAGAGAGTTACCCTTCTCTGTGTCTGAGAACGTAGCCCAAAATTTTGAATGATTATTCGATTAAGGGGGACTCCTCCGTATGCTGGTGTGTTCAACGCCTGCTGGGTGGGTGACCCAGACCACCAACACTTATCCTGAGGCTGTTGGATGCGCGCCTCCTGTTGTATGTGGGGTCAGGTGACAGAACTCGGCGCCCAAGAAATATAGGGAAAAAAGAGATAAAAATCGAATAAGAATGACCACAAGTTTTTCTTTGAGGACTTGGAAAACTCGCCTTTGAAGTAAAGGAATCTTCAGGTCGGGAAGAGGAGCGCGTGGAACTGGAAGGACAGACGTAAGGAGACGATTGTGGTGGAGTTATATGAAAGGTAGAGATACGTCAGTGGGAGCTATACTGCCCTATCTTAAGGTTAGGTTACTCGTTGTATTGAGAATTGCAGTACAGGATCGAATGGGAAGAGACAGGTAACAGAGGACCTGATGGTCAGCGACGAGGTTACTAGCTGGAGGATAGTAAAAGTGTCCTAAGTTCCCAATGCATGTCGATGGGGAAAGACGATGATAACGATAGAAAATCTCAGATTTTGAGCCAGAAGAGGGGTGAGTGATGGAATGGGTTTTGGATGAGAAACATCTGAAGGCCATTCAGGAGAGCTCTATCATACCGTGAACGGAACGGTCTCTTGAGAAAACAGTCGTCAGAAAGACGTTAATATTCGACAGCACGGCCTCTGACTCAGCTGGCAGCACACCCGTTAGCCAAGGAAAAGACTAAATAACTATTTTCAGCAATGGTACGTATCAGAGGCCTTTATCATATCTTCCAAGGAATCTCCATTTGTTTTTTTTTACGAAGTCTGAAAGACCCGAGTTGCTGTTAGAGGAAGGGGGCGGCCCCCCCCCCTCACCACCCGCCTCACATCTCTTGTATTGCACGGCTCCAGCCTCAGGCAAACACCGCTTTGTGCGTGTGTTTATGTGTGTGTGTGTGTGTGTGTGTGTGTGTGTGTGTGTGTGTGTTGGACTGCCTAGCCGACATCTAAAGGTCAAAGTCTTTATAAGAGTTACAAAACAGCTGTAATCTAAGATGTTCCTTTAAGTGCCCCTTCTGCACTGTAGTGGCGTTTGCTGGAGGAGATTATAATCTTCGATGCCTCCGCCACAGTTTACATGCGGAGTGTTGTATGTGTATGTGTGTGTGTGTGTGTGTGTGTGTGTGGTGTGTTGTCTTCCATCACGAACTGACCAGGGAAGGTTCTGACCATCCCTGGTGTAGTGTCTGTCACGGCTAGTAGTGGAGAGAGGGGGTAAGTGAGGCGAGTAGGTGTTGCGCGCTGCAAATCATTTTTTGTCGTGGCCAATATACTTCTCAGCATTCTTCGAAAGCTTAGCTCCTGTATCCCCCAGTCGCCGCCGAGCCTTGTTAAAGCCAAATGGTCGGGCTGTGGACCACTGCAATAGGATATACACCCACTTAAAGACAACACGTACACAGGAATCATTCCATTACTCAGTGGCTGTGCAGCTATACCCTGCTCGCCATTACGTCTATGCACTTGCCATTGGGAGAGGCCTGACAGTGTCCTTATGACACTAAAGACAAGGATGGACGAGTATCTGTTGAGAAGATCCTTGAGTGAAGGCAGCCATAAAGTGAAACCCGATGAATCGATAACTGGATCTCCGAGAGGAGCGAGCTAATGAATCGTTACCAACCCTGCTGCTTGGCTCTCCCTCGGCCTCCGTTACTTGAATACGGTCAGCTGTTTACGGTTGTTATGTTACAACGTCTTCACCTTACGGTATTCTCGCTCATGGGAAGAAATTGTAGCCCACGCTGTCATCGGTTAAATACGTCTTCTGGGTTCAACTCCATCCTCGTCATCACAAATCTACGTTCACTATGACTACCACTGAAGGAGCTCATCTGTGCCGTCACCACGATCATCATCCCGGCCGCTGTAGCAGTATACTAGAGCCACTATATATAGGTAAGGCGGCCCCGGCGCCCCCCTCCACCTGGCAGGAGGGCGGCGAGGAGGAGCACACCACCGGACACTAGGGCCTTGTTAGGGATCCTTAATGACCGACGGGGTCCAACAGGCGTCACCTGATCCTCCCATACTTCCTGCCTGGGTCGAAGCTGAGGTTATGATGGGAAAGGGGGGAAGGCAGGCTGGGAAGTGAAAGGGAAAGACGAGAGAGAGAGAGAGAGAGTGGGAAGGGTTAAGGAGACAGGATTTTGGAAAGATGAATAAGCCGGGCCATGACCCCATTACCTTCTTCTTATTCCTATTCCATCTTCATTGCTGCTCGGGTGTCGCTGCAGAGCTGGCATCTGTGGGAGTCAAGCGAGAATCCATGGAAAAGAGAGGAAGTCTATTGACTTTACATCTTCGGTTAATGGATCTCTCGTGTTCTTAACCATCTCCAATAACCTCTGGAATTCAGCCTTTTCTTTCCTTAACATCTGAAGATGTTGAAAAGATTTTTGCCGTTGGTGGACGTAGCACGACGGTGGAGGTCTTAATAACCCGGGCAATTGATAGTCCCAAAGCCCAAGCAGCCAATCGTGTGTTATTTTAGCTACTACGAAAAGACAAAAGAAAGGTTGAAATACTGTAGTCTTTGATTTTATCGGCTGGGAAGTGAGAGCGGAAGGAGAGTGTAAGAGAAAGAACGAGATGAAGGAAATAGAAGAAAAAAGAAAAAAAGGTCGCGAGGAGGACAGACCCGATGAGGAAGGAAGACAAGGAGGAGATCAGGAGAGCCAAGAAGGAAGTAAGGAAGTAAGAAGAAGCAATGAAGACGAGGAGAGCGACAGTGATCCATTGGTAGGAGAGAGAGAGAGAGAGAGAGAGAACAACAAGAGCCAGAAATCAAGCAGGATCGTAAATAGAATCATTTCCGATAAGTGAGGCGGGTTAGGGCAGCAGGAGGCGTGGGACAGCGTGGGGCCACAAGCAGGTGTGCCGGGCCCTCGGGGAGCGGCCTGACCGCCCCGGAACATAACAGTGTCTGGCGAGTGACGCTGCTGTGGCTGTGAGGAAAGAGGTCCCTTGGTAAGACGTAGAACAGGAGTCGTCATGGATTAATTCCAGGATATTTGATCAACCCCTTGAGCATGAAGGTGCGACCCTTGAGCATGTTAATCTGGCCTCTGAACAGACGTTAGCTAAGGCTTGGCCGATGGTTGTACCGTCGTAATCAGACAGACAGTGTACCAAAATGTATACTTGACCGTATTCCCCAGGTTGACTGGAGTGCACCGTAGGCTGAACGCCTGAATAAGCGTTCCTTCCGTGGCAGCGATTTTCATAATAATTGTTAAGATTTCTCACGATCGGGCTGGACATGCAGGCTACAACAGGATATTTAGAAATGTTTGTTTGAAATCTGTATGTCGAACTATAGCCTTTTTTCCGCGGTTGGCTGATTCTTAGGCTTAAGGCCTATCAACCGCCAGGGTCACTGGGGCCGTCAGCGTCGAGCTACATCTGCCAACCAAAAGATCTTTAAACACCTTCGTCAGGTGTTAAGGATAATTCTAACACCACGTACACCCTCGTTATTCATGTGGCCCATCTTTCCGAGAAATCGATGATATTTGAGCGTTTATCTTTAGGGGGAGAGTGGTATATGTTTCGATACGAGAAAAGACTGAATCATCTAGACGAATTTTTGGTTTACTTCGTGATTCATTTTGGTAGAGATTTTAATCTCTCGCCGATGTGCATATGTTCCATAGATGGCACAGGGATGTCCCAGTGACAAACCGGGTACTTCATGCTTGTGGCATAGAAAGGATTCAGGACCGTAACATCAGTACAGTACACTGGTACACACAGAAGGCGAGTCTTCAGTGTGTTAGCATATGGTCTCGAGACATCGCTGACCCAGAACCCGGTGCACACTCTAGGACGAACGCGGCCCCGTGTGCCTCTGATCCGCTCGCCTCTCGCTACAAAGTGTTCCCTCCTGGGAGGGATTTCCTTTCTTAAAAGGCCCCCATCTTGATGAAGACGTTAGCTCTCCCTTTGAAAACAAAGAGCGGAATACAATGTAATCCTTTCATTGGGACCTCCACCAGTCCTCTGTTGTACATAGCCTTCTCCTCCAGTCCTCTGTTGTACCTACCTCCTTCACTAGTCCTATGTTGTAACTACCTCCTTCACTAGTCCCATGTTGTACCTACCTCCTCCTCCTCCTCCTCCTCCCCCAGCCCTCTGCTGCTCCCTCCTCCCTCATCCCTCTATTCCATTTCTGTGTGGAGCCATGTTCACAAGCAGGTCCCAGTATCCTCACTGGACTCCACAGCTCATTTGACCTTATTTAAGAAAACACAATATATCCACAAACAACATCACGACAGTTACTAAACTAGAATTTTTAACTAACAGAATACAGTGCTGGAATGCACAGCCTATGACTAGAGCAGTCACCAATCAACGTGAGATAATTAGTTAAGTAGCTCTAAATTTTTACTTGACTTATTGCGAACAGTCGACAAGTATCACTTTACATCCTCTTTAAGCAACAGTGCAGTAGAGGGTAAGGAGAATTCTAAAAACCATTAAGCAGCGTTATAAAAATACATACTAAGTAGCATTGTACTTGTCATTAGATGTTAAGGACGAGTCTTCGTTCACTATACGGATTGCCAGGTAACACTACAGCCTTAGATAAGGAACACTGGAACAGCCACATTGTAACAGTAAAGTCTTAGTTAAGTAATGTAGTAACATATACGGAGTAACAATATATTTTCAGTCGAGTGACATTTATAACAATTACAAAGTAACAGTATAGCTTTAAATAACATTTTAACAATCACAAAGAACTGTATAGCTTTAAATAACATTTTAACAATCACAGAGTAACAGTATAGCTTAAATAATATTTTAACAATCACAAAGTAACAGTATAGCTTTAAATAACATTTCAACGATCACAAAGTAACAGTATAGCTTTAAATAATATTTTAACAATCACAAAGTAACAGTATAGCTTTAGATAACTTTTCAACAATCACAGAGTAACAGTATAGCTTTAAATAATATTTTAACAATCACAAAGTAACAGTATAGCTTTAAATAACATTTTAACAATCACAAAGTAACAGTATAGCTTTGAATAACATTCTAACAATCACACAATAACAGTATAACTTAAGTAATATTTTGACAATCAGAACGTAATGTTACAGCTTCAGTTGAGCAACACTGTAACAGTCACAAGGTAACACAATAGTAGATACCAGTAAGTCGTCAAGTAACAGTATAGTTTTTTTACGTAAATCTATGAATCATCTTTAACATCATAACACAGTAAGTAACACTTTAACCTATGTTTGTAAACATTCTGATAGCCTCTCAGAAACACGACAATCGCTATAGAATATCCTAACTCCCACTAATTAGCAGTACAAGAATTACATGCAAATCACGAGATCAGTTAATAAAATGACAGTCGATAGATTATATCATTACAGAATGACGGTCATTAAGAAACCAATAATCTCCATGTAACACTTGAATCAAATTACAGTAACATTATAAGTGCCTTATATATTGTAACAGTGAATAACGTTATAACCATTGCTAAATAACTTTGTAACAGTCTGTAACAAGAATTTTTTCTCATCTGTGGAGAAAATGGATAAATTCAACATTAACTTTGACCCTCTGGTCTAGCAAGATTGGGTCACGGGTTACAGTAACGTGTGTAACATTCGTAACAAAGTTGTTGGTCTACATCACCTGTGATATCTTAGTATTCCTACCATTGGTTTACTTCACAGGCGGCCTCTGAGTATATGCAGGTGCAAGTTACGTATAGGTCACTTGTGACCAGATAGGTGCTTCAGGTAAGCCAAGAAATGCAGGTGAAGTAACACCAGGCATTTACAGGTCACCTAGACGTTCCCAGGTGATTCAGCAACCTTAAGGTATTGTCGTTGGGCCAAGCTTTGCAGGTGGGTGTGAGTCAGGTGAAGTAAAGTACAGCAGGTGGGTAAGCCAGGCAGGTAGGCTGGTACTCATTGGCTGGGCAGAGGAGGAGACCCTACCGGGCCTGAGTCAGGGAGGAGTGGGCCCTCTTGTAGGCAAGCATCATTTCCCTGGCGGAGTGCGGGCACCTGGAGTACAGCCTGCGGCACCTATCCCGCGACCCTCGCGAGAACCCGACGAAGGAGGCGTAGGAGTAGTACAGCTGAGGCGTCGGTGCCACCTGCAGGTCCTCCGACGACACCACTCCCCTGGGGAGACCCCAAAGTCGAGCATGAGAACGGTAGGAGACTGATGTAGGAGGGCGTTAAGGGAGGACTACTACTGAGGCATGTGTTACGGTGACCGTAAGGTGACCACGGTGGAAGAGGAGTGGCATTCATGCAGTGTGTGGGTCGGGGACGGTGAGGGACACGGACCCAGAAACGAAGTGTTGGTTACCTGTTAATCTATAAAGCAGTCAGTAATGATTACTCTTCAGTATTCTGCTGGTAAAACATTCTGGGGACATATACTGTTCGATATATGGGTAAAGAAAGTAATTTACGGCATTTATCAGTGTTTCTTGTTAGTACATTGTTGGTGGAAGAGCTTGTGACCCACTGATTATTGTGCTTTGAGTTAAGAATTCATCGTGGCATCTCTCTCTCTCTCTTTCGCCTGTTGAAGGTCATCTCAGTCTCCTACTGCTGGACGGGTTGGTCTGGATTCATACAGATCTCTGACATGGAATATTTAAAAGGGTCGGGAACTCCCTCCAGACATACGACTGCCTCAGACAACCAGCTTCAGCTTCATATCATCACATATAAGTGTGTGTGGGTGAATTTTACTCCATTACTGGAAAGCATTTTCCTGCTGAGGATATTCTGTTGCCCCTGGGAATATAAGACGTGGCGCCCTTTGCCAGCCTAAGGAGTTAGGAACCCCATATCCGCAGAATTAATCTCTTAAAGAAGGTAACATATCCTGCCTGTAGGACGTCGATCCACACATGGTAATATGAGCAGAGTTTGTGGGAAGAGAATAGGGGTAGAATATCATTAATCATATTTATCTTTTATAGACTTCATTAAATCGTTTTCTGTTCCAGAACTCAGACACCAGACAGACAGACAGGACAGGGCCGTATTTTGGAAGACGAACGAACGAGGTTATGGCAAAACAGTTAGGGACCTGGAGGCTCATTAGACTCATTAAGATAGTTACGTTTGTTGGTAAATGATGTAAAGGAAGCCAGGTATCGGGTAATGTGGGAGGCGAGGGGTAGCAAGCTCCTCTTCTGCTAATATTACTCAATTATAACAGACCATTGGAGGGGTGGCCATCTTGGTGAGAGGAGGAGGGAGGGAGGAAAGGGAGAGGGAGAGGGAGAGTGTAGGGAAGAGGGTAAGACCGCAGGAGGGTGAAAGAGATATGGAGAAGGAGGGGAGGAAGGGGCGGCAGATGATATGTTAAGAGAAAAAGGGAAGAGTAGGGGAGAGGAGATGGGTTAGAAAATGGAAGATGGTAGGGAAGCTGGGCTGGAACGGTGAGGAGGAGGGAGGGAGCAGTTGACGGGACACCATCAGCAGTTGACGACTTACAATGTGTTGCAGGCCAGAGTAAGGAGATGGCTTAATAATGAATAGGATGTACGGACTGGTCTTTAAGATGTAGCAGTAC